>CM074509.1:22282918-22322266 GCA_037389245.1 Oryzias sinensis | reverse complement strand
TTTCACTCTGAAACTCTCTTCTGAATGTGGATCATCTCAGTCAGACGTTCAGCAGCATCAGAGCCGTGCATGTGCTCCTCCTCATGAGTCCTGAAGCTGCACCGTCAGCTGCAGAGCTTCAGAGCTGCTTCCTTCTCAGACTTTCCACTTTCTTTGGCTCTCTGGCTCTGATGCTGCTGCTGCTGCTGCAGAAAAACCAGCAGCTGCAGAAAAACTCTGCAGAGACTCACAGAGAGAGGATGGAGGCAGCAGATGAAGCTGCTGCAGACTGACAGCTGATGGAACTGAAGCACTTTCTACATTCTAGTTCCAAATGTTCTACAGAATCCATCAGAGCTTGAAAGTCTTCCTCAGTACTCGAGTACTTTAGTTCAGCAGCTCCTCTTTTCCTCTAAGGTGAAGCTTCATGTGGACGACTTCTTCTTCTTCTTCTCTCCTCTTTTCTGGAGCTTGGGCTCCATGCAGTCTGATCAGCTCTGATTTGGGCTTCAGTTGATGTTTGTGATCAGGAACTCTGGATTCTTCTTAGAAGGAGATGTTCTGCCTCTTTAGCAGAGAGCAGAACGTTGATCTGATCTGTTGGAAGCCACTCTATCCTGAAGCTGCACTGCTGAGTTCCTGTCCACCAGGGGGCAGCACTCCTTCCATCCAGCTGCAGGAAACATTGATGTTCTGCAGAATCAGACACGCCCTGTTACTGAGGAACACAGACTCATTCAGGAATGTGGTTCTGCTGCAGAACATTCTTCCAGACTGAAGCAGAGAAAAAGTCCCTCAGATCATCTGGAAGATCCACATTCTTTCAGTCAGAGCTGGGGGGTATTCCAGGAAGCATGTTTAAACTAGCCTGACTTTAAGCTTGAACTCTGGCTGAAATCCGCCTGAACTTGCTTACTCTGGGTATGTCGGTTCCAGAAGACCGGATATGAGTTGGCGTAATTACGCTCGACTTGGTAACCCTGGGTTAACGCACGGTACATAAAGACATTCTCAATAGATCGCCGATTTCTGGAGTCACCATGGAAACGCGTGGAGAAAAAAAAAAAAAAGAAAGCGCGACACTTGAGACGGAAGTGAGATGGAGTCTGAGATTTTAATGACGGCGGATAGAGATTATAAGTCCATCAAAAAAGTAACATGGCTGAAAAATAATTTAAATAATTTAGTTAAATTTATTCAAACTCAATAAATGTTTATACAACTCAAATTTACGTATTTATCTAACTAAATGTCACATTACTCCATTAATCTTTTTTCCATCTTAATTACTTATATTTCTTGAACTTTCATATGTCTAAGTTTGAACCGGCAGATATGCTCATTTTTATAACAATAAAAAGATCGGTAAAAAATGCACGGAATGCAAAAATTCACCACTGGATATTCCATCACTGTTATAACATGTTTAGGGGGTAGGGGTGCTATATAAACTCATCACCCTCTCTTGTAGTCCCCCTTATGGTATAGAGACGTAAGCATAGTAGGACAAAATAGCTCGGCAAAACACGGTGAAACACAGTAAAACAGCTAAACAACTAAACACATTTTGTCAAAAACCCACACTTAAACCCAAATCCGTCCAGACAGGCAAAGGGAATGGTATCCCAGAATCCCTTGCGGTGCCGATCTAACAGCAGCATCAAAGTTACACCTACTTAATTGAATTAATTTGAATGAAAGTAAAATAAATGTCTGATAACTACGTGTTATTTTTAAGGTGACCTAACAAAAAAATGATTTATCTTAACTGAAGCAAATAATTAAGTTAGATCAAAGTAAAAAAGTTTATTTTTCCAACATCCATGTGGTCTTATCACCCTCTCACGGTGGAATAAGTATTATCTGAGCTTCTTCATCCACTAAATCATCTTCAAATGGACACGGCACGCTGCTTCACCTCTCTGAAAACAAACTAACCTTCAACTAAACCTGCTCCAGACCAGGTTATGTTCAGAGCATGAGTTGCCATGGTAACTTGACCTACCCTGAAACATACCTCCATTTCTGGAACCGAAAGCTGAGGTTATCAACTTCCTTAGCCTCAAACTTACCGTGGGAGCTAGCATAACCTGCTTTCTGGAATACCCCCCTGCTCTCAGGCTGAATGTTGATGTTCCTTTCAGCAGTAAAGAGGTCAGAGGTCAGGGCAGAACTTTGAGGCAACAATGTGAACAGAAAAGTCAGAAAAATTCATGGACAATCTAAGAATGTTCCATAAAATCAGAACATTGTAGATGTTTGCAGATCAATTCCTATTCTGCTTTGAACAGACTACAATGAAGGCATCACAGCTCCTGCTACAAACTCCAACATGTCGGCTGTGATGCAACAACCTGACAGTTGATCTGACAGCAGAGGAATGGATGAGGAAGACAGACGAGGAGGAACGTCTCTGCAGAGAGTTGAAAGACGACAGGAACAGAAAACGCACTCAGGTGGTTGGAGGAAGATCAGCAGGTGGAGAAGAGAAACACCAGAAGATCCTTTGAGGGAAAACAGAGATTTGGATGTTTGTAAAGATCAATGGGACTCTTTTTCTGGACTTTTTCTAAACTTTTTGCAGTCATCAAAGTGTCAAACTAAAGTGTTTTTCTGCTCCTCACATCTTTCTCTCTGTTGGAATCTGTCAGAGTTTTTCCTGGAAGCTTTGACAGATCTGGAAGATCCACATTCTTTCTGTTTCATGTTTTCTTTGTGATCAAATTTTGCCTCCAACTCTTGTTCTGACTTGTTTACATTCAAACTTCAATCTGCTCAGTTCTGAGTTCTGAGCCTAAAAAGAATCCGACAATATTCCTCATCACCAGTAGAGTCTGCAAACAAACTAATAATTCTACATCATCAAATCCATTTGTTCTTCAGTTGTTTTCCTTCAGTTTCAGGATCTTGTGGATTTGAAAGGTTGTGATTCTAACAGACATGGAAAGAAAAGCTTCTCAGCTTGACTGTCAGCCATTTTCCTGAGCTGCATGTGAACAAACTCTCTGTTCCTCTGAGTCTGACTGATGATCAGAAGGAGCTGTTTCCAGGAAATAGTCAGGCCCCTCCCTTCAGCTCCATCAGAGTTTCTGCTTCAGTAGATGACAGATGAGGGGGGGTCATGCACGTCTGGAAGCAGAAGGTCACATGACCTCACCTTTCTCAGTCACTGAGATCAACAACCTGTCAATCAGCTTGAAGCTCCGCCCCTCCTCTCAGCCGCTGTCAGGTGGTGTCAGGTTTCTTCCTGAACCTGTTCTGTCTTTAGTTCAGGAAGCAAACATCCAGTCATTTCACCTCCACCAAGAAGCCACGCCCCCTTTTCATGTCAGGACAAAACCTGATCCAATCCTGATCCTCTGACTGTGGAGCAGTGGGCATTCACTACATAGACAACAGGCAGGTTGAGGGTTTGATTCCAGGAAGGCTCACAGTCTGAATCTGACATTAAATATCCACTTCAGCTGCTCCACCTGCTGCCCCGCCCACCTGTGCTGCCCCGCCCACCTGTGCTGCCCCACCCAGCTGTGCTGCCCCGCCCCCTGTGTTGCCCCGCCTCCATCCAGGTGGACTCTTCCTGGTTGTGAGTCAGTGATCAGTGCTGCAGCTGCGTTGACACGGTGAGGGAGACTCTTCTTCCTCTTCATCTCTTTGCAGAAACTGAAGTGAGTTTGTTTCTGGAACTTTGTCTTCACTAACTTGACTGTTTGTTTCTGAATGTTTGGAGAAGATCTTCTTCTTTCTCTGCAAACTCTCTGCTGTTTCCAAAGCTTCATCATTGTTGGATCAACAACATGGAGGACTCTTCTTCATCACCTCAACAACAATCAGCTGATGCTTGTTGGCTTTTTTCATTTCTGACTCCAAACCTTCCTGTTCTCCTCCATCAAGTCTGTGTGTGAACTCAATACTAAAGTAATAGATTACAGTTCCAGGTAACTGAGTAGAGTCATATTTCCTCATTCCATGTTCAGAAACTCTCAGGTTCCATCAGACAAACAACTTAGAATAGAAATATTTGTAGCAGAGAGACCATGAGGCCTCAGTGGATGAAAACAAAGATTTTTCTGCTTTTCTTACTCAACTATAAATTCTATATATTCTTGCAAATCCATTGTATTACATATATATATACATATTTTTTATTTTATTTTCCTTTTTTTAAAAAAAAATTCTTAATACAGAATACAGCTGTTCCCGTAAGAACAAAAACAAAGAAAAGCAACACAACAACAAAAAAAAGAAAGAAAAAGTCAAACATAAATAGCGGGGTACAACTAAATCATTGTTTTAAGTCCGGTCAGAGGGATCAAAATATTGACCATTTCTTCCATCGATCTTCAAGTTTTTGTGCATCTAGCCTTAAGTAATGCGTTATCTTCTCCATGGAGAAACTTTCCTCCATAAGGCCTCTCCATTGCTACAGCGTCTGCATTTAACTTCTCCGCCAGTTTCTAGTATCATCACCTTGAACAGGTACTTGTCTTCTGGTCGAGTGACATCCGTTGTTAGGCCATAGTACAGTATCTGTGAATCCATGACTATCTCACATCCTAGGATATCCCGAAAGGTTTTGACCATATTTTCCCAGAAAGGAGAAATATTTCGACATGACCAGAAAATGTGTGAATGGTTAGCATTAAAGTCTGGGTCTCTTGTTCTGATATACTGGACAGCTGTTATTTAACCTCTTTTATACTTTTTGTCAGATCATTACTTCTATCTGAGTGTTGTTGTTTCTCTAACCTTCTTAACTGTTGTTCAAGCTTAGTCTGTGTAATCATTCTCTTTTTTTAAGGTACGACATCCTTGATGTCAGGTTCCCTCGCAGCACTTCTTTGACAGTGTCCCATTCTATTATTGGTTCTAACTGATCATCTTTGTTATGGGTAATGCAATCTGCAATTTTATTTTTTAATTTTTTGCACTTCCGATCCATTATTGAGGATATTAGTGTTCATTTTCCAAATAGTTCTTCTTTGTTGGTTATCTAGATGTATTGTTAAATTTATAGAGTTTTGGTCAGATATGTCTGCTGTCCCTATATTACAGTTTAAGACCCTGTGTCTGTCCCGGTTATCAATCAGAAAGAAATCTATTCTTGAGTGGACTTTGTGAGCTCCACAGTAGTGTGTCTAATCTCTCTCTGAGGGGTGTAATTCTCTCCACACATCGCATAGACCTGCATCATTGACAAGAGAGATGAGATTTTTTGATTTTGTAGTCTTATATTTTTTAAGGCTTGTTGTGTCTTTTGATGTGTTTAAGATTGTATTCCAATCTCCCCCACAAATCAAGATTCCTTCACTTATAGTAACAATTTAAAAAAAAATTAAACCCCCTTCTGGAGGGGCGTACGTGTTAACTAATGTGACTAGGATACTATTGATTCTTCGTTTAACGATAACATATCTCCCATCTTTGTCTCTATTTTCCTCAATCATTTCAAAATTTACATCATTCTATATTAATGTTAGTACACCCTCCTTCTACTATTTTTATAAGAACTGAAAAAACAATTTGAATACCCTAATTTAACAAATTTCCCATGTTCTTCTTTGGACAGGTGAGTTTCTTGCATAAATATCACTTGCGCTTTATCTTTCTTAAGTTTTGTTAACACTTTGCTTGTTTTAATGGGATTACCAAGGCCATTCACATTTATTGAGACTATTTTATAATTTCCTTGCTCACTCATTTCCGTTGAACATTATAACAGTAAACCCCGCCGAATAACTAAAGGTACCTGAGACTTCCACGCAGTGTTTCTCCCACCTGTGTCCTGCTGGCAGGTCTAGAGTTGTCTCTCTCAGAGGGAGAGGGCCCTATGGAGGATTTGGGGTTTAGGGTTTAGATCAGGGGTCACCAACCCTGTGCCGGTGCGCCCGCGAGCACCCCTTGTGGCGCCCGCAGGGAATGCACCCAAAAAAATCTTTTTTATTTTTTTTATTGAAGCAAATATTCAACAAACAACCACGGCATGTCTGTCAATGACAACAATATCAATTCTGAGATAAAGGTAGACAAAGAAAACCCAAATATGTAAACAAATATAACTTAAAAAATAATCAAAAGTAAGGGTGTATTACAAAAGTTTAAATAGATCAAATAAATTACACAATTTCTGGACATTCTTATGATTCATGTAATGTAAAGATTTCGAGAATAGGTTGAGGTGGTTGGGTAATCCAATAATGTCAGGATTAATATTCCTGTCTGTTTTTATTCACATTTTTGTTTAAAAAGTTAAAATCAAGATAAAGTTTTAAAGGTTGAAAAGTTTAACTTTAGTGTGTTCAATAAATATTTATCTTGCTCGGCTGCAACCTAAAGTCTGTTTTGAATTTAGGCTCCCTCTGCAACTGAGTTTGACCCCGCCCCCTGTAATACGAGTCTAGATAATTCATGCATGTTTTTGTGTGTAAAATGAGCAAATAAAAATAGGGCACACAAAAGGAAGTCCTCAAATTGTGTTTTTTTTTTTTTTTTTTTTGGGGGGGGGGGGGGGGGTAGGAGTTTTTTTTAGTGGCGCCCTTCATACCACTTGGTGCCCATGAAATAGCCCTCGGTCTCAAAAAGGTTGGTGAACCCTGGTTTAGATGATGGCTCTGCTCTGCAAAAGCTAAGAAAGGAGCAGATTGAAGTCTGAATGTGGACATGTAAAATTACATCTTTTTCTCACAAATTTATAACTTCATTCTCGTAAATATATTTTTTTATTTTTTTAATAATCTCATTTATTTAAACAGGTCTGTAGTTCTAGTTTGTTGTTTCTTTGTCAAAGTGACTGAATGGAAATGTTGCTGCTGCAGCTCCATGTCTCCACCTGGTGGAGGGAGAGCAGAAGTGCAGCAGCTGATGGCAGCTTCCTCTGCCTCCCACTGCTGTCTGACTGCATTCACCTGAACCTGAGAGGAAACACAAGAGAAGAGCCAATCAGTGGAGGAGCTGCTGATCTGTTGGTGAAGGAGGATCAGAGCTGATGATGAGGAGGGTTTCCTCTGCAGGTGAAGGAGGAAGGTGTGTGTGAGCTGATGTGGATCCAGAGAATCCAGCAGCATGAATCAGTGGGAGGAGCCACAGGAGGGAGCCCATCCCTCTAAAAGCAGAGGTGGTAACCATGACAACCAGAGCAAAGCTCAGAGGTGAGATGAACATCTCCTTTTTTTTAAACTTGTCCTGTCCAAAGGCTGGGCAGACAGATGAGAGCTGAGGGCCTCTTGTGTTGGACATATTTTACTTTAACAAGAGGGGTTATTAATCTTCAGACAAACCAGAGGTATGTCTGAATAAACCCCTTTTGTAATTGAGGCCAAACTGTATTAATTTCAACCATGTTTGAAAGGGCGTGGCCTGTCCACACACACTCAAATGTTATCAACACACCTGCTAGCAAAAATGTCCACATGTCAACATGTACACAAAACAGATAGTGTTCACACACGCATACTTATGCCTTCAAACCCACTAGTGTGAAATATTTCATTCATTCAATCACACAAACAAACTATTAGTGCAAAGGTGAGCTAACACCTGTGCTCAGGTGAGTGTTTATGTTCTTCTAAAATGGATGGTGGAATGTGAAAAGGAGGGAGAGCGCCCAGCCATCCCCACACCAAGATCCCTGCTGCAGCAGCAGGGGCAGCCGGAACCCCCCAACGCCACACGGCAGCAGGCAGGGGGACAACCGCCCCCCGGGCGATCACATACGCCACCCAGGCCAGGGCCAGCAGGACCGCCGCGAGGCCCCCAGAGCCAAAGAGTAGGGAGGCATGGGGGGAAAGAGAGCGCCGCCCCAGCCCAACCAGAAGAGCAGCCCCCTCGCCACGCCGGAAGAGCCCAACGCAGAGCCCCACCCAAGAAGGGCACCCACAGCCCCAGATGAGCACCCCATCACCACCCAGGAGTTCTGGGCATCCCCCCGCCCCAACCCCAGGTACGAGCCAGGACCCCCCAAGGGAGACCCGCTCTGCACTCCAGGCAACCACCCACCCGGCCCACGGTTGGTCCAGGGAGGAGCAAGGCAGGGGCCAGCCGCCCCCGCCCAGGAAGGGAGCACCCCGGGGAAAAAGGGGGCCCACAAGGGGTGTTGTAAACATGGCCCGACCAGGCTCGGCCACATTTGGAAATTTGGCGGGGCCCAGCGGTCAGGGGCAAGGACCAGAACCCAACCCCAGGGAACACGGACACCCCCGGCTCAGGTGTAATGTGAACCCCCCCCCCGCGGAGAGGCAGCCGTTGCCAAGGGCCCCGTACCCCCCACCAGGGAAGGGGTAGGGGACAGATGGTCTTAGGTACCACCTTCCTTGCAAAATGTGTGTGTGTGTTTGTGAGGGTGTGTCTGTGCATGTGTGCTTTATGTTGGAATGTATATCTTGAAGGGGGAGGGGTGTGTATACTAAGGGGGGGGGTGCAGTTAAAATTGGTGGGTAGGGCACTGAGGGGACATCTCCTGATTACTCACAGTGACGTCCCCTCACCCTACCCAGCAAGGGGCCCTAAATAAGAGGGGGGCCCACTCCATACGACAACCATGGGAGAGGGACCGCTGCCAAGTAGCCCCCCCCCAAGGTGCATCGCAGGCTAAACCCCCCACCTCTTCACCCTAATATGAAGTCATATGAGGAAGGGGGTAGGTTGGGGACAGCTGGTAGACTGTCCCCAGGTGGTCAAACAGCCCCCCCCCCCCAGCATAGGGGCCAGGTCCCCCCAGCCCAGGGACCCAATCCCCGGAGAGGCGCCGACACCCCAGGCCCAGCACCACCCACCCCACAGAGAGAGAGAGGAGCCAGAAAGCTCCGCCTGAGATGAACGTCTCCAACTGTCCATGATCTTCTCCATGTCAGAGCTCAGGACTCATACCAGCAACCTGTATTCTTCACAGGAACCAACCTGGATCTGGATCCAGCTGGGGGTCCAACAGCAGTGACATGTCAAAGGATCTACCTATAAACTTCAAGGACGACCATTCAGGAGAGGAACAGTGAGTGTTTGTCAGAGTTTTTGGAGGCTGGATTCTAGTTCAGATGATCAACAGTTTTCAGATGAAGGACTTGAGGTCTGGTTCAGTTCTGGATCTCTCTGATCAGACTCACTTGGAGCATCATGTGTGTGATGAGATCTTTTCAGTTGAGTCTTCTGAGAGTCTCTGAGAGACATCAGAGATGTTGGAGAAGAAAACATGTTGACTGCTGACTCTGACTGACAGCAGCTCCAGTCTAATGAGAAGAATCACTGCAGACTCCTAGGATTCAGATTTTCATGCTTTCCAAACATCACATTGTTCTACTTTGACTTTCTGCTCTCAGAATTTCTCCATTTCTACATGGAGAATTGGAATCAGCTTTTCTAGACAAAAGTCTGGATTGACTGACAGAAAATGCTGAAAGCTGGAAACTGTTGATCCAAACATGTCATGTTATTCCAGACTAAACAGCTCAGTCTGTGTTCATGTCAAAGTCCATCAGCTGTTCATGAAGAAGCAGATCCTCCATGTGGCGTGGTCCCGCCGAGAAAGGATGCAGAGGAGCCAAGGTGAGGAGGATCTGTTTTTATTCAAGACCCGGTGAGCACCACGCAGGGCCATGCAGCACTCACTGTCACTCCTCTCTCCTGTCACCACCTGCGGTGCACACCTTTGAATGGGATGCCACGCCCACGGGGCGTTGCTCTCCATTCCCGACCAGGCGGCACCACAGGTGGAAATCATAAATAACAAAATACAAAATACATCAACAATAAAATACGGTGTGGCACCCCCTCGGCATCTGACGGTGCCACACCGCGTCCTATTTAAGAGGGAGCACCGCAGGTGGTGAAAGGAGAGGAGTGACAGTGTGTGCTGCATGGCCCTGCGTGGTGCTCACCGGGTCTTGAATAAAAACAGATCCTCTCACCTTGGCTCCTCTGCATCCTTTCTCGGCGGGACCCCGCCACATATGGTGTCAGGAGTGGGATCGCAGAGGGGGCCACAAAAAGGTGAGGACGCAGCGGCGTGGTGGGGGACGGCAGTTCCCAGGCAGCTCAGCGCCTCCTCCACTCTGATGGTTTGGTGTTTGCAGAGGTCAACAGGTCACACAGAGAGTCCAGTCTGCAGCCTCCAGCTGGGGATCCATGAAGAGTGACCAGTCCAAAGGGGAACCTCCAGACTTCAGAACTGAACCAGGACCTTCAGACTCACAGTAAGAAACAGTTTCTAGTGAACAAAGCAGAGTTCAGCTCTTAGCAGGAAAAACAATGTTCTCATCAAGAACATCAGCTGATCCATCCAGGAAGGTCAACCATCTGCTGTGAGAGCTTTAGGTCTCTGGTTTCACCTGGAAACACATTTGCTCACATTCAGCACAGTCTGGAACCCAATATCTGAGTCTGAAGATCAGAGAGGATCTGCTCCATGATCAGAGTTAGTCTGGAACTTCTCACTGACTGCTTTGATTGTTGTTCACTAACGTTTCTCCTTAGTGTCCACAGAGAGAAGAAGAGGAGCGGACCCCAGTCTGCAGAAAGACCCAGAGCTGGTGAGTAAGAGCCTGATCATCTGCTGATGGATTCTTCTGGAAACATGTGGAACACTCATGAAGGAGCTTTCTTCTCTGCTCTGTCAGCAGATGTTGGTCTGCAGGAGATGTTTGGAGAACATCAGATCAGTCTGAGGAGCAGAAGTCAACATGTGGCTGAAGGAACTGAAGAAAGAGAAACGCTCCTCAACAGGGTCTACACTGAGCTCTACATCACAGAGGGACTGAGACCAGAGGCTCACACCCAACATGAGGTGATGCAGCTGGAGACCACCACCAAGACCAACCAGCTCCATGGCACTACTATCAAGAACCCAGACATCTTCAAAGTCCTCCCTGACCAACACAGATCCATCAGAGTGGTTCTGACCAGCGGAGTTGCTGGAGCTGGAAAAAGCTTCTCAGTGCAGAAGTTCACTCTGGACTGGGCCGAGGGCTTGGAGAACCAAGACATCAGTGCTGTGGTTCCTCTGTCCTTCAGGGAGATGAACTTGATCAGAGATGAGCAGCACAGTCTTCTCACTCTGATCCAGCTGTTCCATCCAACACTCCAGAAGATCCCAGCAGAGCAGCTGTCTGTCTGCAAACTTCTGTTCATCTTTGATGGTCTGGATGAAAGCAGACTTTCTCTGGACTTCAACAACAGTCCGCTGGTGTCTGATGTCACACACAAGTCCTCAGTCAACGTGCTGCTCACTAACCTCATCCAGGGACGTCTGCTGCCCTCAGCTCTGGTCTGGATCACTTCCAGACCTGCAGCAGCCAATCAGATCCCTCCTCCATGTGTGGACAGACTGACAGAAGTCCGAGGCTTCAATGATGCTCAGAAGGAGGAGTACTTCAGGAGGAGGTTCCCAGATGGAGAGCTGTCCAGCAGAATCATCTCCCACATCAAGGGCTCCATGTCCCTCTACATCATGTGTGAAGTTCCAGTCTTCTGCTGGATCACTGCTGTGGTTCTGGAGAACCTGCTGACCACAGAGCAGAGAGGAGAGCTGCCCACCACCCTGACTGACATGTACTCCCACTTCCTGATGGTCCAGACAAAGAGGAAGAAGAGCAAGTACCAGCAGGAACATCGGACAAGTCCACAAGAGCTGACAGAGACTGACAGAGAAGTTCTTCTGAAGCTGGGGAGGCTGGCATTTGAACATCTGGAGAAAGGAAACATTATGTTCTACCAAGAAGACCTGCAGCAGTGTGGTCTGGATGTCACAGAGGCCTCAGTGTACTCTGGAGTTTGTACTGAGATCTTCAGAAGAGAGTGTGAGATCTTCCAGAAACCGGTCTACAGCTTTGTTCATCTGAGCGTTCAGGAGTTTCTGGCTGCAGTCTACATGTTCCACTGTTACTCCAACAGGAAGGTAGAGATCATTGAGAACGTCCTGGAGAACAACATAGAGAACCCATCCCTGGATGAATTTCTGAGTAGAGTCATGGAGAAATCCCTGCAGAGTCAAACTGGACACCTGGACCTGCTGGTTCGCTTCCTTCATGGTCTCTCTGTGAAGTCCAACCAGAGACTCTTAAGAGGCCTGCTGGGTCAGAGAAAGAAGAATCCAGGAACCATCCAGAGACTCCTAGGAGACCTGCTGGGTCAGAGAAAGAAGAATCCAGGAACCATCCAGAGAGCCATCAACAACCTGAAGGAGATCAACAGTTATGGAGTTTCTCCTGACAGAAGCATCAACATCTATCACTGTCTGATGGAGATGAAGGACCTCTCAGTTCATCAGGAGATCCAAGAGCTCCTGAAGTCAGAGAACAAATCAGAAAAGAAACTCTCATTGATCCACTGCTCAGCTCTGGCCTACACTCTGCAGATGTCAGAGGAGGTTCTGGATGAGCTGGACCTGTACCAGTACTACACATCAGATGAGGGTAGACGGAGACTGATCCCAGCTGTGAGGAACTGCAGAAAGTTCAGGTGAGTCCAAAAGTGATTATGATGATAAATCAGATCAGTGTTCAGATTGATTTACAAAGAATGAAAGGTTTGAAAATGATTAGAAATAAAAACATGAAAGAAGAAAAACAGTTTGTTTTTAACACTCATGTGATCTTTTAGCTAAAGATCAAAGAAGGATCATATTTGTCCAAATGAATCCAATCCAGAACCTTCTGAAAGGTTTGAACCCAAAGCAGACGGTCCAGAATGAAAGGATGTCTTCATTTCCACAATGTCTGTCATTCAAGAAGCAAATTTCTAAAATGCTCTTTCTTCTGTCCATCATCTTCTTTCTAGAGAAATCAGTGATCTGTGAATGAAACAGTTTGATGACTAAAGAAGAAACTGAGGCAGAAACTTGATTTCTTAGCTTTTTCTATTCAGACACGATTGTGTTTTTTCACATACCATATTTTCACCACCATAGGGCGCGGTCTCAGTTATGGCTGATTTTTCGGTATTTGACACATACAAAAGGCACCCCGGCACCTGACGTTTCTGGTCACGGGGGAATTCCTCTTCAGGGCCAATGGCGGAATTTCCTTCAGGGTTCACTTCCCCGTTCAAAACCCTAAGAGCCTCCAGAGCGGGTTAATAATAGAACTGGTCTTGGTTTTTTTTTGGAGGAAAACCTTTTTTATTACTGTTCACCCTAACTGAGTTACACAAACTGAATGCTCACACGCTCATTTAGCTGAGTGTCTGTCCCGCCTTTGGCAAACGGGGGAGCACGGGAATTCAACACACACATTTCAGCACACACACACATGCACATACACACTCATTGTGTCTTCTCATGCCGTCTTTTTCTCCTCTGCTAAAGTCCCACAACTAAACATTAGGCACACTGCCTCGTAGGGCGCCCCCTACAGTTTGGAGAAAATGAAAGACTTTTTAGTGCTCCTTATAGTTGTGAAAATTATGGAAGTGATTCTGTTGCATAATTAAAAATAAAAGTCAAAACAAGAAATGCTTTTTCATTTTGAAAATGAAGCTGCATTTTTTCCTTAAAAATTAATTTATTTTGAATTAAAATAAAAAAGCAACCCGCCAAAATTTGTTTTAATTTTCTTCCTCAACACTGCTTATTCTGTCACTTAATTAAAATGACCATGAAAATGGTATTTGACATTTCATTTTCAAAAGGTTCTCTTGTAAATGTGTAGCATAAGTCATTTAAAAATGTCTAATTTCACAATTAAAATGGATTAACTGAAATGCTTTTTAACTTTCAAAATGTAACTGCATCAAATGACTCAAAATTAAAATAAAAAATCAATACTTCAAAATGCTTTTTCATTTTCTACTTAAAAACAGCAAATTCTGTGTCATAATTAAAATGAAAATGCAAAGAGGGGATTGCATTTTCATTTTCACATCCACCCTGTGAATAGTGTTGCATATCTCAATTCGACTTAACATTTCCAGAAGGGAGGCGGGGCGATGACGTCAGTGCTATCTCCGTGTGTTTGGCTGCTAAGAGATACATGCTAGGAGCAGTGTAGCTTCGTGTTAGCGGCAGAGAAGAGGGCTTTGTGATGGTTGTGAACGTGTGTTTCCAGTGGTGTCCGGAACAAAATAAAGGATGATAGAATTCCCACATATTTACATCCAAGATGCTCATTGCCCGTTCTGACTTTTAAGTACCTCCACTGCTAATGTTTTAAGCACGTTTTAGCCTAATGCTAATAGGGTCCTTCTTGCAGCGAAGAAAAAAGCACTGACCGCAAGGATTTAAAACAAAATATGAGAGAGCGGGCCCTTAATAATAATCATGACAGTAATAAAAGCTCATTTTGAAGATAGTCTCCTGCAGCTTCACGCTGAGTGCGTGTTGGTCCAACCAGCTAACATTTAGCATGGTGAAATCTGCTAGCTGTTGATGGGGCTCCAGCTGTCATCGAACAGCAAACTCAGCTGACTCTGAACTAGGAAGCTTAGCATAACAGCAACTTGTAAACCTACACAGTTCTGATTCTTCCATAGAAACAATCACTTTAGCCTCTTTCTACCAAGAAGACCTTCTGGAAAGTTCTGTGATCCAGATGTTCTACTGGTAACTTTGGGGTTCAGACCTCAGATCACTGACAGACTGAGGGCAGCATGAAGCTCCATGGAGCTCCACCTTCTCTCCTCCAGCTGCAGATGAAAGAAAGATGAAGGTCTGAGAGAGACTGATGAGGACTGTTTCATGATGAAGATGAAGCTCTGATGAAGAGAGAAATGTCCAACTGGAACTTCATCACAGCCTGAATTCATCATATACCACCTTTTTATGTATTTCTTTCTCTTCACAGACTTCCAGAAGAATGTAAACTATCAGAGACTCACTGGGAAATTGTGGCCTCAGCACTGAAGTCCAACCCGTCCAATCTGACAGAACTGGACCTGAGGAACAACAAACTGAAGGATTTGTCTATGAAGGTTCTGAGTTCTGGACTGGAGGGTCCAAACTGCAGACTGCAGACTCTGAGGTCAGTTTGGTGGCCCAGAAGGGTCACAACACAACACATTAACTTACCCCACAACACATAAACTCACAACACAATAACTGCCAACACAACACAATAACTCACAACACAATAACTCACAACACAACACATTAACTCACAACAGAAGTAAAGCTGCAATGGAAGTGCTTTTATTCTGAATTTCCACTGGGCTGAGTGACTAAGTTTTGTGTTTTGCTCATTTTGGTTGTTTGGGTTTAATTTTAGCGGTATGCATCACGTGATGTTTGGTGTTGCGACTTTGACGTGCGTTAGTGTGACGGATGTAACAGAGAGAATCCGGTCACTTTTCGAAATAATTTTTTTTTCAAAATAAAAAACCATAAAATGGGAATTAATTTTTCTTTCTGTGCGTTGGGGACCACTGATCTAACCTGTTGTTGGGGGAGTGCCATGCCCCGCCTCTTAGAAACACAACCCCCCCCCCGAACACCCAGAAAGGAACTCAACCATCAAAACCCAGTCTGCGTGGGCGTTTAATGAGTCTGTCAAAAAAACTATGCTGACCCGCAGCCTGAGCATCCAACTGTGGAACGCTGCCTGTAGAACTTAGCAGATCTGGGGGTCTGGAAGCAGGACGTCCCCGGCGAGGAACTTAAGGTGGCTGCACAGTGTCACCTGTCAACACAAACGCTGGTTTAAGCCAGTCCACTGTCGCAAAGTCTCTGTGCCCGCCCATGTCCAGAACAAAACATTTTTCTCCCTTCTCCAGGACACAAAATGAACCATCGTAGGGAGGATGAAAGGGCAAGCGGTGGGCATCATGTCGGACAAAAATAAACTGGGCTGACTGGAGTGATGCAGGCATAAATGACAGTGGGACGCAGTGGTGCACGGGGCCAGGAGCCGACGGTAATTGGCGACCTGGGGCAGACGACTCTAACAAAAACTCTGCGGGAATATGGAGCGGCTGTCCAAAGACTAACTCAGTGGAGGACGAGTCATGGTCCGTCTTAGGAGCTGAGCGTAGCCCTAGTAGGACCCACGGCAAACTATCCAAACCAATCTGTGAGCGCTGCGCAGAGGGCAGCCTTTGGAGAATGGTGGAAACGCTCACACAACCCATTAGCTTGAGGGTGATAAGCCGCAGTATGGTGCACCTGCACCCCTAAAGATCGAGCCATTTCCGACCAAAGATCTGAAATGATCTGGGGGCCCTGTCTGAAGTAATGTCTGACGGCAGACCAAAACGAGCAACCCAGGCAGAGAGAAAAGCACGGACCACTTCGGCAGATGTAGAGGAGGACACAGGAACTACTTTGGGCCACCTGGTGGTCCGATCCACCATTGTTAACAAGTGTGTGAAACCCTTTGAGGGAGGTAGTGGGCCAACCAAGTCCACTTGAACATGGTCAAAACGCTTGGCTGGGATCAGGAAAGGTTCTAGGGGGGCTTTCGTGTGCCGGTGAACTTTGGCATGCTGACATGCAATGCAAGCAGCGGCCCATCCCTTAACGTCCCTACGCAACCCAGGCCACACAAAATGGGAACTAACCTGCTTCACTGACGCGCATACACCTGGGTGCGAGAGGGAATGGACAGATTCAAAAATGCGTTGCCGCCATCCCGCGGGAACTACAGGCCGAGGCCGTCCTTTAGAAACGTCACACAGGAGAGTTGGAACGCTATCTTGCCACACGACCTCCTCAAGCTTGAGGCCTGAACTACCGCCGTGGAGGGCAAGAATGTCTGCATCACCATGCTGTTCTGCGGCCATAGCAGAAAAATCAGTTCCAACAAGCACCGGAGAGACGAGTACACGTGAGAGGCAGTCTGCAAAAGTGTTAGACTATCCGGCTACGTGACGTATGTCAGTCGTAAACTCTGAAATGGCTGCCAGATGGCGCTGTTGGCGCACAGACTAAGGTTCACTCACTTTAGCCATGGCAAACTTAAGTGGTTTATGATCCACATAGGCAACGAAAGAATGTCCTTCCAGCAGAAAACGGAAATGTCGAGTTGCCAAATAGAGAGAAAGCAACTCTCGGTCAAGACACTATACCTGCGTTCCCGAGTCTGCAACTTGTGGCTAAAAAATGCAAAAGGCTGCCAAGCATCCGCCACTCTCTGCTCTACAACACCAACAGCTATGTCTGAAGCGTCGGTAGCCAGTGCGATCTCAGCATCTAGGTCTGGGTGCGCGAGGAGTGCAACCTTTGCTAAGGCGGACTTAGCTCCATCAAATGCAGCAATGCGGTCTGGGTCCAATCCACAGGGTCCATGGCTTTCCTTGAACGCAAGCTGTCATAAAGCGGTTGTAACAGGTGAGCAGCCTGGGGTATGAACCTGTTGTAAAAGTTCACCATCCCCAAAAACTCCTGTAGGGACTTAACCACTGCAGGACCGGGTAAATGTGCCACGGCCTTGACTTTGTTGGGCAGAGGAACTGCACCGTGCGCCGAAATTCGATGGCCCAAAAAATCAATGGCTGACAAACCAAACTGGCATTTAGCTGGCTTAGCAATCAAGCCGTGGGTTTCTAACCACTGGAAAACCTCCTTTAGGTGCACGATATGCTCTTCAGGGGAGGGGCTGGCCACCAAAATGTTGTCTAGATAGACGAACACGAACTCGAGACCGCGTAGCACCGAGTCCATCAACCTTTGAAAAGTTTGGGCTGCACATTTAACCGAAGGGCATGCGCAGGAACTCAAAAAGCCCAAAAGGAGTGATCACCGCAGTCTTAGGCACGACTTCTGCCCGCACCGGTACCTGATGGTAACCACGCACCAGGTCCACTTTAGAAAATATTGAGGCGCCGCACAAACGAACCGAGAAATCCTGAATGTGGGGAATGGGATAACGGTCAGGTGTTGAAGCGTCGTTCAGACGGCGAAAATCCTTGCACGGGCGCCAGGAACCATCTGCCGTGGAGGGGCGATGCCCACGGGCTGTTAGAGCGCCTCACGATACCCAGGCTCTCCATGGTGGCAAACTCCTCCTTGGCTATGGTGAGTTTTGCTGCATCGAGGCGCCGTGCACGAGCAAAAACTGGCGGGCCCTTAGTGGGAATGAAATGCTCCACTGCGTGTTTAGCCACAGCGGAAGAAAAAGCTGGGGTGGTCAAAGACGGAAACTCAGTCAATAAACTCTGAAAAACGTCATCGCATAACAAAAAATGCACGCGCATGACAGGCCCAGTTCCCCCACCAAGAAGCGACGTCCGCAACAAGAGTCCATAACAAACATCAGCTCTCCACGTTCGCCAGCACTCACAGCTGCTACTGAGTGCCGGCCGCTGTGTTTACCGAACTCGAAAACGCACATGGTGGGACACAGAGCTTTGCCCTCCTTCCTAACCTCTGATGGAAAAGTCACAGGGAGCTCCCGTGGCGCGGGTCCATGCCGATTGCAGACACCGACACCGGATCGTCCTCCATCACATGCAGGCGGGCATCAGACGTCACATGCTGCACTGTGAAGCGCCTGGAAGCCAGTAGAACTCGGTCCGCGTCTTCAGCCTGTCCTTTGAAATCTCCAGCCGCCAGGCGAGGAGAGTTGGCCAAAGCCACGCGCACGGGCGGCGGGAGCTGCCACGAAAAAATGTGCGGGAAAAGAAAACCGCCTTCATCCGAGCCGTGCTGTCCATCAAGTTCACAGCCGAACTGTCTCCCAGGCCTGACATGCTGAGGATCTTCTCTGCTCTCTCCGAAGCAGACAGGCTTTATCTCCGCAGCAGAAGCGCCTTTTAGAGACGCGTACTTCTCCTGCGGCGGAGGGCTGCGCAGCGTGTGTTGAGTGCTGTTCCAAAGCAGCCACCACCAAGTAGTACCTGGCGTCATCCGTGTGCACCCCGCGCAGATCAAAAAGGGCCTCGACATGCTGGAACCAGCAGGCGGGATCGCTCTGCCAGAACTCAGGCAGCTTCCCAGCTAGCATGGACGGGTCCCCGCACGTGGGAGATGGCGAGGTCACTGAAGATGACGTTGAAACTCGCGTGTCCGCTGGTTCTGATATTATTCACGATTGGGGTCACCAATGTGGCAATGATGAGGAGACACGTCTGGATCTCAATACGTGAAACTTTATTCACTCATATGCCAACTGAAATAAGGCGACAAATCATCTTATATATGAACACAGAAGCAGACCACGCCCACTGTCAAGCCTGTTGAGTGTGAAGAACAAAGGCAAGGATAACACCACAAGCAATCCTGCAGAGGCAGATCTGTAGCTCTCAGGATACACTGGTATGTGGCAATGTTATAAAATGTAAAAATAAAAATATGGTAATTGCTGTCACGAAGAATCACATACAGTGGGTGGAGTGCAATGGGTTTAACCCCGCCCACATTAAGCCACACCTCTGTCTGCACACTGCAGCCAGGATTAGTTGGGCATGTCTGTCAGGTGGGGAAGATGCCATTACAAAATTGGGCGACAGCTGGGCGGCCACAGTTGGATCACAGGCCAAGCAGCTCTGACTGTTTTTTTTTCCAACAATATGTTTATTGATTTTTTTTGTTGTTGTTTTACATTACAACACACACAAACTCAAACTAGCAAAAATTTATAGACAAAAATAAAAACATATATATAAAGACAAAATAATAAACATTTTCCTCTCAGACCCCGTAGGCTGTTTGTCTTATAACATACTCAATATGAGTTTGAATACTTAAACACAAAACCATGATATGTTTCCTACAGAGACTTTTTTTTTCCAGAAAAAAAATAGGTAAAACAGTAATAAACAGCAAAAAAACAGTAATACAGCTTATAGTTCACAGTACAGGGCACATGCTGAAGTTTCAAACATCACTGTCTGACAGATCAGTGCCCTCAACAAATGTAATAAATGGTCTCCAAACCGCTTCAAACGAGTTATTTTTTCCTTTTATGAAAAACTTTATGCGTTCCATCGGCAGTACAGTTAACATCAGGTTAATCCATTGTTTTAGTGTTGGTCCTATGCAGTGTTTCCAGTTGATTGCTATTAATATTTTAGCCTGCAGTAAACACATGTCTCTAAGTGATTTTTCTGATCTGGTATATCTATTGTCTTTGGGATTGATTCCCAAAATATAAAAGCCTGGTTCCAGTGATATTTCTTTTGAGATAATTTGTTTAATGGTTTCTCTGATTACAGACCAAAACTGCTTTATTATTCTACAGTCCCATATACAGTGAAAAAGTGTTCCTTTTTCCTCATTGCATTTTGAACAGGAGTCTGGAATGTTGGAATTAAATTTATTTAATTTAACAGGTGTAATATAAACTTGCATCAGCCACTTGTACTGTAATAGCCTCAATCTTGAGTTAATTGTTTGCTTCTGTGCCTTTGTGCAGGCTATTTGCCATTCTTCTTCTGATATATCTGTTCTTAGGTCTTTTCTCCATGCATCAAGTTTCATTTTTGCATTTCCATTTGAGTTCGTAAGTACTAAATTATAAAATTCTGAAATGACTCCTCTCTTATCCTTGGTAACCAATTCTTCTAGTTAAGATTTTTGTGGTTTTAAAAGGGTTCTTTGTTCTGTTCTAATAAAGTTTCTTAATTTTAGTGTAGCCGGTTCCTCTGCAGGTGCATGCCACGACGGCAGAAACAAGAGCGAAGACAATAGAAAGGTTCAAGCCCTTTTATTTTTATATTGTCAAACCAAAGCAGCGGCACTGCAACCAAAAGATGATTGGTCACAGTAGGTATTTGTAAAAGTGTTTTCTATTATTATATTTTGATTGTAGCATTTCGAATGACATCATGTCTGAGGAGCTTTCTGGATACAGATCTTGTATTTTTTCCAAACCCTTCATTGCCCATTGTTTGAACACCGCATCTGCTTTGCCTGCTTTAAAATGCTGGTTTGCCCAAATAGGACTAAGCTGTGATAGCGTATTTTGTTCTTGTATGGCTTTTTTTACACTATTCCAAACATTGATCATTTTTTTAACCATTGGATTATTAGTTTTCTTGTTCAAGTTACCTTCCAAGTTGGAAAATATATAGAGAGGTAAAGATGGGATTAAAGTTTTATTTTCCATTTCTGTCCATTGTGGGGCATCTTCTTTTTGTAAAATAGTATCTTACAGACCAAAGCTGTGCAGCCCAGTAATACCACATTACATTCAAGGTTATTATAGTTAACGAAAACAAACGAAAAAACTAAAACTAGAACTGAAAAAACATTTTCGTTAACTGAAATAAAAATAAAAACGAGAGTTTTAAAAAAAACGAAAACTAACTAAAACTGTTTGTTGTGTGTATAAAACTAACTGAAACTAACTAATATTAACCCCAAAAAATACTTTGTTTTCGTCTTTGTTAATACATAAGTCTTTTGGGTTGAAATAAAGTCTATTTACTTCACCCTGCTAGTTTTACTGTGTATCTGAACTAGAGGGCTGCACCCAAATCTCGTGGGATTGGGCGGTTTGAAGTGTGCTGCGGGCGGCAGAAAAAAACCCCGCGGGATCAGTGCTGCCATGAATATCTCATGAATATATATTAGCAGACTACGTTAGGCTGAGCGGCTGTTGGATTCTTATGTACTGAAGCTCCGTGAAGGCACCAGGTAGAGACGCCCAATGGCCTCTGTCATCTAACCTGTTGTTGGGGGTGTGCAACACCCCGCCCCGCCTCTTACTAAGAGCGCGCTTCAGGCCGTCTGTCTGCGCGCGCACACTTTTAACCGAACGGGATTTGTGAAAATATATTTAATAATTAAATTGCAAATTACACAAAAGAGGAATGCATGAAAAGATGAGGCTGGAGGAGGGACATGAATCTCTTTAATAATATCAATACAATACGTGTTTTTTTCCTGCGGGACGGGAGACGATACAAAATCAATGCATCTCTATTACTGTGCGGGACTAAATTCTATGAGTTTTGCGGGTGCGGGCGGGAGTGGACATACATAGTGCGGGTGTGGGCGGAAGTGTAACGCATACGTTGCGGGAGCGGGCGGGATTGGTCAGAAATTCAGCGGGCGGGAGCGGGATGAAGAAAATAGTCCCGCGCAGGGCTTTAATCTGAACTTTACGGCATCACGTAGTCTGTGACGTCACATGATGTCTGTCAGACACTGCCGGCTAGCGTTGTCATAGACATTTACATGAGCGTGATGGCTGCATTAAAAGTTGGGAGAAAGCGGGAGAGTCCTATTAGGGACTTTTTTGAATATAACAGCGTCGAAAACAAAAGTGCCTTGTAGTCGAAGCAGGAGACAAAATTTGTGGAACGCTCCTCAAAGGGAAAAACCCTACGAATCTAAAAGTACATTTAAAAAGCGCACACAACAACGCAAATCAACAGTACCTAGACAAGCTAGCCTGTCGCCCGCCCTCCCCCGAAAAAGAAGCGAGAGCAGATAACGTAATGCTGTTATCGGCTGTTGTATTTTAATTTAAGGATAGTTGTCCTTGTGTCCTCTGAATAATAAGTGTTTCAAAATGTATCTTTGAGTTTTTATTATACAATACTTATTCTGGTGATTTTGAATCATGCACCTGACAAATATCCTAATTTACAAAAAATATAAGAAAAAACTAAAACTAACACTAAAACTAATAAAAACTAAACTAAAACAAAGCAATTTCAAAAAATAAAACTAATAAAAACTAGTAAAGCAGCCTCTAAAAACTAATTAAAACTAAATAAATTTAAAAACAAAAATTCAAAAGGAAATAAAAACTAAAACTAATAAAAAATCCGAAACTATTATAACCTTGATTACATTAGGGCATTTTAGTCCTCATTCACTGTAAGGCAGTTGGAGGAGTGATAACCGTATCCTAGGGTTTTTATTTTTCCATATAAAACACAGAATCATTTGTTTTATAATTTTGAACCAACTGTCAGGAGGTGGCAGGGTGATATTTTGGAAAACATACAGTAGTTTTGGTAAAATGTTCATTTTGTAGACATTAATTTGACCCATTAGTGATTTAGGAAGTTGCATCCATCTATTAATACTGTCGTTTATTTCTTTTGTTATGGAATCATAATTATTTGAACTATTTGTGCTATATTTGGAAAAATGCTTATACCTAATTATGTAAACGATTGGACTGAGTTGAAATTATTTATTACTGCTGGTGGCCTTTCATTTTTATTCTCGTTCAGCAGTAAAATGGACGATTTAGATTTATTTATGGTGTAGCCGGATATGTGACCATACTCTTCAATTAATTACAGTAGAGCAGGTATAGCTGAGTCTAAGTTTGAGAGATATAGAATAATATCATCTGCGTACAGTGACAATCTATGTTCTATGTGATTAATCATCATTCCAGAGATGGTTGGATGAGCACGTACTGCTATGGCAAGTGGCTCTATTGCGAGGGTAAACAGCAGAGGGGACAAAGGACATCCCTGCCAACACCCATGTTTAATTTCAATAGGAGCGGAGATATTTTTTTTTTTTTTAATTTCTGCAGTTGGATTTGTGTAAAGTCACTGAACCCATTTGCGAAATGTTTCACCGAAGCCGAGTTTTGCCAACACGTTAAAAAGGAAAGGCCATTCTACCTTATCAAAGGCCTTATCTGCATCCAAAGAGAGCAGGGCCTGGTCTGCAGCGTCTTCCAGCCCATGGATGATATTTAACACTCTGCCAACATTGTGCAAGCCCTGGCGTCCTAAAATGAAACCATTCTGATCCCTATGAACAACATGGGGGAGAGCATACTGCAGACGCATAGCCAAAATTTTACAGATTATTTATAAATCGAATTTAGTAAACTTATAGGTCTCATGTTTTCACATTTATCAGTAGGCTTTCCTGGCTTAGGTAGTAGGATGATTTAGATCCATTTAGATTTAGGAAGGGCTCCATTATTAATTGATTCTGGAAGCATGTCTAAAATTGGCTTTAGAATTTTATTTTGAAATGTTTTATAAAAGTCTATTGGAAACCCGTCCGGTCCAGCCTTCTTTCCAGTGCACGTCTTTTCTATGGCCTTTTTAATTTCCTCTACAGTTTACTTTATCAGAAGAGTTATAAAGATTGCAGAAGAAGTTTTTCAATTCTGTATTTGTTTCCTTTGGCTCCACTATGGGCATGCCATTTTTGTTAATTATTGACGTTATGTTTTTTGGGCCTCCAATTGTTTAATTTGCCAGGCTAAGATCTTTCCAGGTTTGTCTCCTTGTTCATTGAAAGTTTGGTTTAACCTCAAGATATCTGAGGCTGCGCGATCTGTTGATTCTTTATTTTACACAGCTCTCAAAATTTCTAGTTCTTTTTCAGCTTGCTGATCTTTTTTTTATAAACTTTCTCCTCAGTTGCTTTTATTTTTTCTTTCAACTGTATTCTTTTTTTGGAGCCTTCTGCACCTTCGGGTAGATTAACAAGCCGGAGATTATTCATCCATGATCTTGTTTCCAAATCAATTATTTTCTCCCCCAAATACTTGTTGCTTTTTTTTCATGCCCATTTGTATATCCTCCACAGAAGAGAGACGCACCTCTGCCTCATCCATCCGCCTCGTGCATTCAGTCACCTGCCTTTGTGTGTCTTCAATGGCTTTCAAAACTTCCGGAAAATTCGG
The DNA here is from genome assembly GCA_037389245.1 of Oryzias sinensis. Taxonomy (NCBI): domain Eukaryota; kingdom Metazoa; phylum Chordata; class Actinopteri; order Beloniformes; family Adrianichthyidae; genus Oryzias; species Oryzias sinensis. The sequence continues at coordinate 22,297,820 of CM074509.1, read as the reverse complement.
ACCTTAATCCCCGGATTTCCATACGTTTTTCCTCTTTAAAGGCAAAAAGTTGGTCGTTGCTTATCTGGTGTTGAGCAGAATGGCCTGGTTGAGTCCTCCTTTTCCGTCATTGGCAGCCCGAAGTCCGTCAATTTAGATTGTGCGGATGGCTTTGGCTTGTTTTTACCTCCTCTGCCTGTGGCGGGCATTTTCACAGATCTATCTTGCTGTTTCAAATTCAAATTCAAATCGTCTGTTTGACGGATAGTTCAGTGTTTGTTAGAGAGCAGAGTCGAGCGTGACTTTCTAGTTTCTGGCCATTTCCGGAAGTCCAGCTCTGACTGGCTGATGTGTAAATGTCTCCGGATGACAGCCGTCCTCATCAAGTGCCACTGGCCACCAGCCGTCTAATTCCCTGCAATCGTGAACTGCTATGTGGATGACACAAAACAAAATGGCATGTTTCTGACATACACAGTTTTACCATTTACATCAAAAACATTTTTGCCACTTTTTGACACTACCATAGAAGAAGAAATATAAAATTCTGTTGTAAACAAATATAGCTGCAGCATAGAGAGAGATGATTTTCTGAATGTGATTTATATTATTGTTATGATTATTATTAAGATAAGATAAGATAAATATACTTTATTGATCCCAGCTTGAGGAAATTTGGTTGTTACAGTGTCAGCATCAGGCTCAAAATACAAGCATACAACACTGGGTGGCAACAGAGAAACAGAACAATCAATCAGATAGAAACATCAGTGAAAACAGCTGTATTTCTATTGCAAATGGATGACAAGTTATAGAGTCTAATGGAGTGAGGTATGAAAGATCTCCTGCAGCGGATGGTGTGACAGCAAAACTGCCTTAGCCTATTTGAGAAGGTGCTCCGCTGACCATCAAGAACAGGATGGAGAGGATGCTCCGGATTATCCATGATGGATATGAATTTATTTAAAGTCCTCTTCTCCATCACAGCTTCAAATGTGTCAGTTTTACATCTGATTATGGAGCCATCTATTCTGATCAGTTTCTTCAGTCCAATAGTGTCCCTGCAGCACGCAGTCAGGACCACAAATATTTGGACAGAGACACATTCTTTCTAATTTAGTTTCTGTGCATTACCACAGGGAATTTTAAATAAAACAATTCAGATGCCATTGAAGTGCAGACTTTCAGCTTTTATTCCATGGGTTGAACAAAAAGATTGCATAAAAATGTGAAAAACAAAAGCCTTTTTTAAACACACTCCCTTCATTCCATGGGCTTGTAAGTCATTGGACAATTGACTTCCATGCTATTGAATGGGCAGGTGTGGGCAATTCCCTTGTTATGTCATTATGAGCGAAGCAGATAAAAGGCCTGGAGTTGATCAGAGGACTCGTGCTTGCATTTGGAAGATTTTGCTGTGAACAGACAACATGCGGTCAAAGGAGCTCTCCATGCAGGTGAAAGGAGCCATCATTAAGCTGAGAACACAGAAAAAAAAACATGCAAGAAATTGCTACAGTATTAGGAGTGGCAAAATCAACAGTGTGGTACATCCTGAGAAAGAAAGAAAGAAAGCACTGGTGAACTCAACAACACAAAAAGACCTGGACGTATATAGTATTAATAATATAGTATTATTCCCCCTCCTTTCTCCTTACCGAATGCAGTGGCGTCTCTGTCCGCCCGCATGGTCACAAAGACGGGTAAAGTGACGCGATGGTCCGTGAGATATGGATGAAGCCATGTCTCAGTAAAACACATCAAACTGCTCTCACGGTATTCCCTCTGTGTGTTGATTGTTGCTGTCAGCTCATTTGTCTTGTTAGCCTTAGAGCGTACATTCCCTGTGATGATCGCCAGAACAGCATGCTTATGTTTCCACTTCTTTGCCTTGACCCGAAAATTCCGTCCCAGCATCCACGCCATCTTTTTAAAAATTCTCACCAGCAGAAGGACCCTGCTCAGAGCAAACAGCTGATCGCGGGTGTAAACAAAAGACTTGCTGCTGTTCGGGTTACACTCAGCTACGAGGAGTAACGAGAGTAGCAAAAAAAGTAACCACAGTGGCTTGGAGGAAATAAAATCCACTCTGCTGACTGAGGTGATGTCTCAAGCACGCAAAGAGAAGACAAAAAAAGACAAAACAGAACAAGATTTAAATTAAATAATTAATATGTTAATAATGCTCAAAATGTTGATGATGCTAACTATGCTGGCTATGTTAACATGGCTAAAATTGCTATTATTGCGATAAGCATCATCAACTCTCTTCAAAAAACACATTGCTTAAAATGCTAATTATGCTAACAATGCTAGCTATGCTAATGTGGCTAAAAGTGCTATCATAGTGACCAGCATAGTCAACTGACTCAGAAAAACACATTGCTCCATTGGTGAGAGCGATATGTCATAAGTTTTTAAAAAAAAAAAACCACTTTTTCAAAATGGTGAATTTTCTGTTGATTCTATCTCCATGGCAAACATTTTGTGTTTTGGTCGCCTCGGGTTGACAAACAGATCGACTTCAGTTTCAGACAGATTGGAAAAATTTTTGTTGTCCTTAGCAACAGTGGTTTTATGCTAACCATGTCCACATTCTTATTACCGTAATTGAGCTGCTACTTTTGTCATGTGCTTACAGCCCTGCGGCTTATTCAGTGACGCAGCTAATTTGTGGATTTATTTGGCGGCTGCTTTGAACATACTTTCAGTTTCAGAGAATGGGTTGAATGCTTAATCCAACTCCAAGCAACAAGGCATTTATTTTTCAACACACAGCATGGACCTCAATTCAGGTCTTAGACACTTCAGCCATGGTTCAACAAAAAGAAACACGCATGCCCAGCCTCATCCCAGAATCCTTTGGTGCCATTTGGCCCAACGTACACGTGATTGCCACTACAATATGCTGCAGCTTTCAAGTTAAAAGCAATTGTTAAAAGTAGCGTGAAAAAATCCGCCATCACCAACGGGTTTGGTAAAGCTGGTCAGCTGCATGACAGAGAGAAAAGCGCATGTTTAGGAGTGAATTTACCTCAGAGTCATAATAGTGACACCAGCCCATCTATTTAGCAGCTCCGTCACACACGAGATGATCTTTTAAACGTACGTTGTAGGAAAGAAATCTTCTGCATTTCAGTTCTTTCCATCCATGCGTGTTCAGTAGTCGAGAGTGGTAAAGCAACCAGGGATTCAACCAGATTAAAAATACACAGAGTTTATTGCCCTAACAATAGTTTTAACACAGATAAAAACACATTGTTGCAGATATCTGGATTCTCAAGTTAAGAGACCTACAGACGCATAAGTTACATGCAAATTACTTGTAGACAGTCTTGAGAACAATGGAAAACTTTGAAAACAGTCCTTTTAACATGTGTTTGAATCTCCGCCTTCCGGAAACATCATGGCGGCCGAATCTCCGCCCCTGGTCTCTCTGATTCATCGGCAGATGTCCTTCGTGCTTCCACCGGCCAATAGATGAAGGTTGCCAACTCCAGATCCGCTCCGCCTTTCGAGAGGGGGGCATTTCACCGGCGCGCACAATCCAACGATCAAGAGTCCTCATCTGGTCCAAAATAAATCATACCAGCCAAACGAATACTCCATCACCGGCACGAGATCAGAGGTCAGCGGCATCCTCCACATGAGAACACGAATCTGAACACTTTCCCAGGGGAATACCTTCAACCCAGATGGTAGAGAGATGTAGTCCATGACATATTTATTGCGTCTCTGGAAACTCCTAGATTTGCACAAAGAAGTCCTAGTTGCTGCTGCAACTATAAAGCATAAGTGAAGGTCACTGGAGAATAAGTCCTAAAAGAGTTCAAAATGAGTTCACTTTACACTAAACATAAAACTGCAACATAATAAAAAAATAAGATCTAAAAACATACATTTTCTATAACGTTTATTATTGTTATGTTATGGTTATTATGAAGCGTCTGTTCGCTTATCCTTTTATTTTTAATCTGTGTCCGANTCGAGAATGCGGTAGGGGTCACATTTTGGCTGAAATGCGGCAAAGTCGTTCCAACTGCAAAAACAATATGGTCCTTGCAGTCAATGACTGCTACTGTGGGCCATAATGAAGCAAAGCAGAAACAATATAGAAGTTTTTGCGGTTAGGATTTCCTATGTATTTCAATGCAGCCTGTCTTTTATAGGCTGGGCATGACTTTTTTGCTTTATACCGTTCCTCTGAGGGCTTTTAGGGACTTTTTTTTTGTTTTTGTCATCATTTTTGCAATTTCAATTTTGACATTTTTGCGGTAGTGTTGTGCGTGTGTATTTTTGTTGCATTACACAATTGTCATGTCGTTTTGTGCTTTGGGTGACTTGACCTGATTTTTTTTTGGTGTTTTGATGTGTTTTTTTTGACGTTTTGAACCTTTTTCGAGTGTTCGACCCTCAGCAGCAGTTACAATATGGTCCTTCCAGGACTGCTGCGGGCCATAAATATGGTAATTGCGGTGACAATAAGAATCACATACAGTGGGCAGAGTGCAACGCGTTTTAGCCCGACCACATTAAGCCACGCCTCTGTCTGCACACTGCAGTCAGAAGTTTAGCAGGAGTACAGAAGTCTGCAATCGTGAACTGCTATGTGGATTGCACAAAACAAAATGGCATACTTCTGACATACACAGTTGTACCATTTACATAAAAAACATTTGCTTTGGTTCCGTGTGCACAATGTCTTTGAACGTATTAGATCAGATTAGAATTGAACTGTGTACATTGGCCCAAAAAAACTGTATCCGATTAGAACAAACGTTTACATACAGCACATTTTTGATCGTAATGAATTGTATTGACATGTATATATTGAGTTCTGTTGTTAACAAATATAGCTGCAGCATAGAGAAAGATGATCTTCTGAACATGCTTTTATTATTTTTATGATTATTATTAAGTGACTGTTCGCTCCTAATTTTCGAAAACAGTGAGGCCAGTGCATTATTCTAGGTTGCTTGGACCCAGAAGAAGGGTTAGCAGTAGGCCAATACGTGCTAACAACATTTAACCGTGAAATGACTTCAACTCTGTGTGGCTAATGCCCCAATGTGCCTCTTGGATGTAAATTTGTAGGAATAACTTCAGCCTTTATTTTGTCTGGACACCACTGGAAACACAAATTCACATGATTTTAGAGACAAACAACTGGACAGAAGTACACATTTGATCAGAAAATGAGCTGGGATTAGTGAGTGGAGGAACTGCGGGTGAGCTGAAAGCCAGATAGTTGTTTTCTGAATGGGAAAGGACTGAGTGGGAGTCGGAGTGGAGGCTGTGGAGCTAACGTGTATCACGCTGGTCACATGGAAGCGCAGTCCTTGTCTTTCTTTTTCTCTGGATCTGTCTGGATTATTGCAACAAATTGCATGAGTTCCAAGAGCAACAACAGGCCTGCAACGCTTTTTCTTGGCTTCAAGGTGCCGGTATCGGAACTAAACTGGACTGTGTGTGTGAGCGCGTGCATGAGAAAAGCTCTGAAACGGTTTCGGTGTTCAATGTTCTACAGTCTGGACTTCTGTGCAAATGATCTTCTAAAACAACCTAATCTGTAACGGCCTTAAACCTGTGAATTGCCATCCCGGCAGATGCGCATCCCCTTCTTTGAAAATGGGGAAGGGTAGTGGGTGCAGACAGCAAGGTGAAAGGCGCTCTGATTAAAACACGCTGCCCCTCAAACACCACACGACAGCGTGTGAGTATTGCTGTACTAACAATGTTTGGCTCGACGTCTGCATGTGAGCAGTCTTTCTCCCATTTACAGAACATTCAGACCTAGGATCACGTTTATTGGATGGAAGTCTCAACCCCTGCATGAAGCACTCACCACGTATGACTAGACCATCAGCAAAACCACCATGCAGCACCAGAAGTCACATTTCTGCTAAGAAATAATCACCATTTTTTAGCAACAGCATAATGTAGCGTACCTTTCCCACACTGAGACACAGAGACTTAACCTATTTTAAGGTTCTTGTTCTGGTTACTGCAGACTGTAACAAACGCCGTGCAACTTATCGAGCAACTCCTGAATCTCTCCCGCCGAGTGCACTCCCCCACCTTTTTATTCCCCTGCTCCCCCACCAGCCCTCCTATTTCCCTTATTCGGTCTACAGCTGAACCCCATTGGTCTAAATTTCCCAACAACAGACTAAGCGATAGAACTGAGGGCCAATCAGCATCTCTGCTTGATGCGCTCAAATAATGAGCCAACAGCCACCCAGTCCAACTCAGTCCTCTACAATAACAATGTAATTAAAAAGAATCCACAGACTTATTGTACTTTAAAACTGTTAAAATTACATAAAATGCACACATTTATTCACTTGTATGTTTAGTTTTAAATATGTTGTTTGGCTCTCATGAAATTACATTCAAAAATATGTGGCGTTTATGGCTCTCTCGGCCAAAAAGTTTCCCGACCCCTGCCTTAGACTCATAGCAGAACCAACAGAAACCCTTAGACTACCAGCAGAACCATCAGCATGTCATCTTCAGTGCCACATTCAGACATTTTGGGCCCCTTGGATCCTCATGTTTTTCAAGGTCCCTCTACAGTTTAAAATGTCAGGAAATGCTTTCAGAGGAGAACTAGAGACTTTTTCAACTGTTTTTCTGCAATGTGATCATTTGAAAAATAATTTTACAGTTTAGGATTCAAAATGAAGAAATAGAATTTAATCTGACATTTTTTAAATGAAAGCTCTGAATCAAAGCTTTAAAATCTATTGGATTGTAAATATTTAGTCATGAATATATCATGATGAAATGAATCATTTCAAGTCATTTCTAATCTGTAGTATTTTCATTCATGATCGTGTTTTTGGGTCCAAATCCAAAATAAATGAGCAAACCATGAAAATGTCATCTGTCAGTCTGTCATCAGGGCGAGTCCCACCTGACTGAATGGACCAAGTTCCTGGACCTCCAGCTGCATCACTGCTACTGAACTCACTTTTCTGTCTGATTGCAGGTTGGAGAACTGCAGTTTGTCAGAATTCAGCTGTGAAGGTCTGTTCTCAGCCCTGAAGAAAAACCTGTCCACCCTGACAGAACTGGACCTGAGCTGGAACCAGAACCTGCAGGATTCAGGAGTTGTTCATCTGTGTGGTTTTCTGGAGAGTCCAGACTGCAGACTGCAGACTCTGAGGTCAGTAAAGAAGCTGAAATCCCTGAAGGATGAGAAGAACGGATCAGGTGAAGAACTTTCTGATGTTTCACTGGAAGATTTTCTGTCTACAGCCGTGTTTGAAACAAACTGATGATTGGTTCAGATTTTCTTATCAATTGAATTGATTGTTTTGATGATTGATAGAAACTGATCTGTTTCAATCAAGATCTCCAGCCTATTTTAGGACACGGATCCATTTCATGTCACAAAAAGGTTCACAGATCGGCCTGTCGTTGTTCAAGTTGAAGTTAGCGTCCAAATTAGCTTCAGCTCTGATATGGCGGAGGAGGGTTGTAATGGTTAGGGTTATGGGGTGGCTGTGTGCGCCGCAATCTCTGGGTTGTTTCAGGTCGGGTGTCGCTGGATCACTGAGTCGGGCGCCGTCGGGTGGTGGGATGCTCATGGGTTCTCGGGCCCTGGTTGCCCTGGCCCGGACTGGTTCGCCATGCCTTTGGGCATCAGAGGGCCCCTGTAGGGGCTTTCGCGCTTGGCTGCGGGTATGTCCTCCTCCGGCTGCCTGGGTAGATCTGTCTCTATGGAACATTACCCATTCACTTCGGCAGCATGCATGCACTTCCACCCCACGCGGCACGCACACTGCTCCCTGTCTGCTTCATCTCTCCTCCTTACCCAAAGTGTATTGATGGACAGATATTTTCCGCTCATCTTTGTGTCAAAATTTCACATTTGATGTAATAATTATCTTTCCAGCAGATCTGGTATAATTGCTACAGCTTAAAATAATAACTTACTCAAATCAGTGCTTGTAACCCCTTCTCACCTACACACTCTTCCCCTCTCCCTCCCCACACACACTAAATGTAACAGATAAATAAAAATTCAGTAAGACAACTCTTGCAGTAAGAAATATTTATTTCACATACTTAATTTTCCACATTCTTTAAGTTGGCATTCACATCTTTTCGTTTGGCATAAGGCTCCATTCAATTCCACGAGAAATTTCTATAAAACTTTTAGGTAACAAAACCCCAAACACCAAGATCCTCCAGAAGAAGAAAAATGTGAATGTATACTCAGTGTGTAATAAGATGAGGTGTGTTTTCGGCGGCATTCCATTTTCATTTAATTTCCCAGTATGACTGCCATGTGTGACCCGGCACCATTGACCATTGGGCCCAGCCCGTTCGAGTACAGCGCCACGAAGGGAACATGCTATCTAGTGGGTTTGCTATGTGTGACCCGGCACCACTGACCGTTGGGCATCCCCCGTTCGAGTACAGCACCACGAAGGGAACATGCTAACTAGTGGATCTGCTATGTGTGACCCGGCACCATTGACCGTTGGGCCGCCCCAGTTCGAGTACAGTGCCACGAAGGGAACATGCCATCTAGTGGATCTGCTATGTTTGACCCCGCACCATTGACCGTAAGGTCGCTCCCGTTCGTGGAAACCACTAGAGGAACATACTATCTGAAAGAGAGGGGAAAAGAAATAAAGGGGGGCCAACATAATAATTACTCATACCTGATCTTAGAACGTAAAGCCCACGTCCGCAAAACACTGTGCGGAACTATAATTTAAACCACCAAGAACAACCTGTATGAGACACTAACTTAACATCCAGTCCAATGCTTCCAATGGCGTATTAAGACATGCTTAAGTAACATCCATTATTCAAACTTCCATTAAACTAAGACGAGCTTGACGGCCATAAACTTCTTCCATTTTGGCAACTATTTATACGAGCTTAAGTAACATCCATTATTTCGAAGCTTCCAACGACAGTACTACGAACGAGCTTAATGGCCATAATTTTCTCCATTTGGCATACCAGTTATACGCGCTCAAGGAACATCCATTTAGTTGAGGTTCCATCCAAATATTAAGAACGAGTTCAATGCCCATAATTACTATGCTTCATCGGCATACTACAAACAAATGAGCTTAAGAACCAAATTCGAGCTCCAGCGCATACTATGATACAACTTAGAACATCCTAAATTTTGAGGCTTCCACCTGGCAAATAATTTTCTTTTAACATCTATAATCCAAGAATTTACATTCATTCTGCTGTTGACATCGATTGATTCAGTCAGAAGTGTCATTGGCACGCAGAGGAGGTCCACCGCCCCTTCACTGTCAGTATAGCAATAGGTTTTTTGACGTTTTGGACCTTTTTGATTGTTCGACCCTCGTAGCAGTTACAATATGGTCCTTGCACTCTGTGAGTGCTGCGGGCCATAATAACCCAGAAACTGATCAGTTTTAAAATGCTTGAGATAAATGGAATAACAGTGCTGTTAAGGAACAAATCTGAAAAAAGTGAAATTTAGTAGATAGTTAAGGTAAGGACCCATTGTGGATTTATCGCACCCTAGAAACCACCATAATTACAATAGTGATATGATAGTGAAATATAGAACCTGCACGAAATCTTAACACCAATTTTATTTACACCAATGATAAGAGAAGTAACCTTTGACAGTTTCAGAGGGACGCACCTTCAGAACGTCATCGAGGAGCAGGAGATGAGAAGGGTAACCAAGGAGATTTGAGATGAGGAAGGTCAACATCCCACGTAGCAATGGATTGCAGCTCGGCTGGATTTGATCCTTTGTATTTGATATTAGTGGTTCTCAAATTGGTGGACAACAAAGCACAGACTACTGAATTTTTTAGTTAATTAGCCAAGGGCGTCTGAATACTGCAAAAGATAACTTGAGATCCATGAGGGATCATAGGTTTTGATAGTATTTTTAGATAGACTTAACCTTAAGCATTTAGAGGCGGAGTATAACAAGCCTCTAAATGGGGATGCATCTAGCCGAGTGTCATCTGCTTATGCAAGGCAGATAGAAGACTGACTTGTGAACACAAGTACCCCCCGTACCCCCCACCAGGGAAGGGGTAGGGGACAGATGGTCCTAGGTCCCACCTTCCTTGCAAAATGTGTGTGCATGTATGTGTGTTTGAGAGGGAGTGTGTGTGCATGTCTGTGTGTTTATGTTGGAATGTATATATTGAGGGGGAGGGGTGTGTGTACTAAGGAGGGGTGCAGTTTTTTTTTTCCGGTTCCGGATTGCAGCGCGGACGCGTGTGTAGCTTGTTGCGGCTATACAGCTATCTTCAAATGACTTAAAAAGTTGATTTTCTCTTAAAAAAAAGAGAGCTGACCATGGCCCCCAAGAAAAACACTGACTACGAAGACCTTAAAAAGTCTCTTGATGATCTCCAAGCTGCTTTGTATCCCTTTATGGAACACTTGAATGCTAAGCTAACTCCGATCTTGGATCTAATGGAAGACTTCCGAACATTCCGAGCTCAAAACGAGCAACAAGAAAACCGGGTCGACATTCTGGAGAAAAGACTGGACGATGTGGAACAACAAGTAAGGATGAATAATGTCATTCTCACTGGATTAAATCAAACCTCGGGCAAAGCTAATTACAGCTGGAGCTAGCATTGCCAATGGTAATAGCGCTAGCAGTCCTTTTTCAAATGGAGAGCAGTGGAGAGTTTTTGGAACACCAAGTGGAATCATTTCTCACGTCTAAAAGGATTTCCCTGGGTCTAAACACCATCGAGACCTCCTCCTCAGGTTTGTGAATCAAAAACACAAGCTATCTCTGATGAATCAACGTAAAAATCTGAAAGGATCGGCTGCTTATCTGAACGACCATCTGACCAGAAGGAATGCTGAAATGGCCAAACATGCCAGGCTTCTCAGGAAGTGTAAGCAGATTGAGAACACTTTGGTTAAAGGCTGCAGGATTTACGTCAAACCACTCGGTCCACTGGTCCACCGGACCGAGCCAAAGTTCTGGTTGTGAACACCATGAAGGACTTAGAAAAGTGTTTGATCATGGATGTCTGAAACAACATGGAGTAATAAATCAAAGAGCCAAATAATTTCAAGAAATATGACGCTTAGATTCATCATTTTCTCAAAAACTCTGAAGTGACCTAATTAACAGCAAAGCTCTGACCTGCAGACAAGTTGACATCAACTCTTAGGCGCCGCTGATATCAGCTGAAGAAGGATATGTACCTGTATTTAATGTCTGCTGATATAACATCGAAGAGAACAATAAACTGTTTAAACCAAGAAGAACGGCTGTTAATCAGCAGAAGAAATGTCAACCTTGCTTATTCGATAAAATATGGACCCTTCTTATTTTACTTCACAGCGTTACTTTATCATAAATAATAATAATAATTAAAAAAAAGAATAATAAAACTAAAATTAATAATTAATCAATTATTGAAAATGGTTAAATTGATTAACTTTTAATGATATTACTTCACTTGCTCCAAAGAAATTGATAAATTTATTCATGATTTTTCCCAATGTAGCTTAATTTTGCACACATTTTTAACTTTTGATACTTTATCAAATTTGCTATGAAAATTTCTGAAACAGTGTTACGTCTATTTTACTGATATAGTATTATTTTTTAATCATATCAATGACTTTTATAAGTAACATAATCTGCATATATTTTGGATACTTCATTGCCATGCTGATTTCTATAAGTTATATTTTACAAAGTAATTGAATTCATCTTTATCATGTGCTTTATTGATATTTCAAGATTCTTGAATCTGTCTGATAAAAGTTTGGAACCGGAAATTGATAAATTATGTTAAATCAAATCAAAATTGGCGGGTAGGGCACTGAGGGGACATCTCCTGATTACTCACAGTGATGTCCCCTCACTCCCCTACCAAGGGCCCTACATGTCTAAGGTGCAAATAAAACCGAAAGAGGGGGGGCCCACTCCATAAGGCAACCATGGGAGGGGGACCACTGCCAAGAAGCTCCCCCCTCAAGGCGCATCGCAGGCTAAACCTCCCATTCCCTCACCCTAATCTGAGGTTATATGAAGAAGGGGGTAGGTTGGGGACAGCTGGTAGACTGTCCGCCGGTGGACAAACAGCTGTCCCCCAGCTACCCCCCCCCGCCAGCATAGGGGCCAGGTAAATAAAGTTTATTTTTGTCCGGTGAGGCGTGGAATTGTGGCGAAACGGGAGGCTGGATAAAGGCTCGTAGCGAGACTGTAGGTTCAGCAGTGGCTCTTAGAGTGATCTTAGAGACTCTCCTCCTGCAGCGCTGTTTGTAGATGGATGGTGTCCATGGATGGAAGGTTGCAATCTATAATTTTGCCAGCTGTGTTAACGACCCTCTGCTGCATCTTCTTCTCTTTTATGGTGGTATTACCAAACCAGGCTGTTAGTCCGCTGGTGAGGATGCTTACCACAAACCCCCTGTAGGCTTGGGTGAGGGTCCGGCGCTTGAGACCAGCCTTCTTCAGCAGCCTGATGAAGTACAGCCTCTGCTGGGCTTTCTTTACTGTGGCAACAGTGTTTTTGTCCCAGCTGAGGCTGTTAGTAATCTGCAGACCCAGGAACTGGTGGCAGTCGGTCCGCTCCACCACAGTCCTGTTGATGATGAGCGTTGATGTGGCGGTGCTTTCTTTCTGTAGTCCATAATTAGTTCTTGTGTTTTACTACACTACACACTACACTGAGAACAAGGTCGTTGTCCTCCCCATAGAGGGTGATCCTGTGCACCAGATCTCTGTATGCTGACTCGTCCCCTCCTCTGATGAGGCCAAGGACGGTTGTGTCGTCTGCATACTTAATGATGATGTTTTTGAAGTCGGGGGAGGTGCAGTCGTAGGTGTAAAGTGAGAAGAACTTTGGACTGAGGCAGCACCCCTGCGGTGTACCGGTGCTGACTGTCAGCTTAGCAGAAACCTTCTTTCCCATCTTCACGACCTGTGGTCGGTCAGTGAGAAAGTCAAGAATCCAGTTTCTGGCGGGTGTTGGTATTCCCAGTTCTGCCAGTTTATCAGTCAGCTTCAGGGGCCTGATGGTATTGAAGGCAGAGCTGTAGTCCAGGAATAGAATCTGGGCGTACGTGTTCTTGGTGTCCAGATGTTGCAGGGTGGAGTGAAGTGCCAGTGCCACCGCATCTTCTGCTGATATGTTGGGGCAATAGGCAAACTGGTGGGGGTCTACTGAGTCGTCGACCACGGAGGTTATGTGTGACAGAACCAGCTGTTCCAGACATTTCATTGCTGCAGGGGTGAGAGCCACACATCTCAAGTCGTTCATCGCTGCGACGTGTGTTTTCTTCGGGACCGGCACGATCATGGAGGACTTGAAGATACGGGGCACCATTTCCTGCGAAACCGAGAGGTTGAAGATGTCTGTGTACACCTCTGCTAGCAGCTCCGCACAGGCTTTCAGAATCCTTGGAGAAACGTGGTCCGGTCCCGTCACCTTCTGTGGATTCACCTGCTTCAGGGCCCTGAGGACCTGTGTGTGGGACACCTGCAGTGCAGCCTCTTCTGGGGCCCAGGAGGTCTTTTGGGGGACCTCTTTGTTGTTCTGGTCGAACCTTGCGTAGAAGCTGTTAAGGCTGTCTGGCGGGATGTTATTCTGGGACTCTGATCTGCTGGTGTTTGTCTTGTTGTTGGTGATTGATTTTATCCTCTCTTGTGTTGGTTTCTCTGTGGCAGCTCTCAATTTTCTAAATTTAGCTTCTTTTGGCAGCTTTGATGGACTTCTGGAGGTCATAGCGGGCATGTTTGTATGCTGTGCTGTCTTCTGATTTGAAGGCTGCACGCTGTTTGTATATTTTTGTTCGCACATCTGTGTTGAACCAGGGTTTTTGGTTAGGGAAGATGCGGATGGTCTGAGTTGGAATCCAGATGGAGGTGGAGGAGAGAGAAGCTCTCTTTTTCTGAACCACATGTCCATAGAGGGACAATCATCTCTCACAAGGCACTGATGGTGCTGCTGTCTCCAGGTACTTGTGTGCAAGGTGGCCCCTTGATGTTTGATCACATTTTTGTAGAAAAACATGCAAATAGTTCTATATCGATAGAAATCAGATCCCCATACCGGCCTCCATATGGAAGCAGCTGTATGAATGACACTCTTTACACAAACAGGGGTTTCAGTCATTTACCGTTTTAATCAGCACAAACTAAAGTCAAACATAAAAAAACATCTTTTATTCTTTTCCGTCTCTTTAGGCTCTTTAGTTCCTCTTCCAGAGTTCAAACAGAAACTCCAATGTTCAAAAATAGAAATCCACCAGGAAATGGAAGTCCAACAGAAAAAATTGAAGGATGTCATTCAAATGTGTTTCTTGTAGTTTACACCTTCATCCGGTTTTCATGGGTAGGTCATCTTTTTTTCTTTCTTCCTGGGGTCCCTCGTAGCCTTCCCCAGCCTTTTTTCCTTATTTCCTCCTCTCACAGCTGCCGACGCCCCAAACTTTTTTCCATTTTCTTCCCTTGCTGGTGACTCCACCCACTTCCTCCAGAATTCCCATAATCCAACGTAGAATTCTAAATAATATTGATATAAACCGATAACCTGTTTGTCTTTGAGCAATAGGTTCTTCAATGTGGACTTTCTTCTGCTTTTTATTAGATTTTCCCTTTGTGAAATTGATGACGTCAGATTCACCGTTTAAATAAATAGTGAGCATGGTGTTAGAATAACTTCTTTTTTTGTTTTTTGTTTTTCTAAACTTGTCCTGTCCAACAGCTGGGCAGACAGATGAGAGCTGAGGGCCTCTTGTGTTGGACATATTTTACTTTTATAACAGGGGTTATTAATCTTCAGACAAACCAAAGGTATGTCTGAATAAACCCCTTTTGTAATTGAGGCCAAACTTTATTTATTTCAATCATGTTTAAAAATCTTTGGTGTTGGACCGGACAGAAAAGGAAAGGAGGGAAGAAGAGAGAGGGATG
>CM074509.1:22244137-22282418 GCA_037389245.1 Oryzias sinensis | reverse complement strand
GTAAATAGTGTAATATAAGTTACAGTGATTTATCTTGTCTCAAAACAAACATGAGAACACATACTGTAGAGAAGCCATTTCTAGACAAAAAATAAGATAAAGAATGAAGTGGAAAAATAAATAAATAAAATGTCAATTAACTTGAGAAACTTGCCAAGGCCTTACTGAGCCTTTAAAGCAAAATCTTTTTAATCATAAAATTGTTGCCAGTGGACTTTTATTTATGATTTTGCAGTTTTTACCCTGTGTTGTTGTTGAGACATATTTTCTGCAGCACAGCACAAGTTCATCAGAAATGCTCATCTGAGAAGTGGGCGGGACTGTTTTCACAGCTAATTTTTTTAGCATCCCTTTCATTTTACACGCTCTTCTGCTAGCTCATAGCACCTCACAAGCTCAAGCTTACATCAGTGTAGAAAAAACCCGAATACTATCAGAGCTGGGGGAATAGGAGCAGTCAAAGGAGTCTTTGCATCAGAAACCCTTTAGGTTTTTCAAAACTTTTGTGAGGAGAGATGTATAACACCAGACCCAACAATGAAGATACAAAGATCACAAAGCCACAGGCTGATGGCTTCCTTCAATACCAAATGTATGCAGTCATTCAGTTAAAAGGAGGGACAAGGGATTATTAAATGGAAGGAAATTAACAGTTTTTGGGGATAAAAACTTTATTTTTTGGTTTTTCTGATAATTTAATTTTCTAAAACACGATTTTTAATGGTTTTATCATCAAAAACCCACCACATTGTTCAAAATAAAGAATTTTGTAAAGTTGAGAAAAATATTAAAGTTGTTAATGAAATTCTTTTAGATGTACCTGTAAATAAAAATGTGTTGTTTTGAAAAATGAGAGTAATATTAGACTTTTGAGGAAATTTTAAAAAATGTTGAATTTTTCTTGGTTGATTTTTATAAGTAGATTTTTGTACTTTTATTAAATATTGTTTAAAGTTCTTAAGGTTAGCCACTGTGTTTGTAGTCAATGGTAAGTCTATGTATTTACCATGACAACAATAGAATTACTTTTACACATCTCTAAATCTAGTATTGTGTGATTTGTGAACTTTTCCATTTTGTTTTAAAAATTAAGTAATAACAGTTTATATTTTGTTCAGTCGTGTTGTGAAGAAAGGATTTAGTAAAAATGTATCAAGGAAGAGGCAGATAAAGAGCCAGACTGGTTTTTCTGTCTGGTGTTCTTGTGATTCATGTTTTTTAGTAGACATTAGAACTGTTTATCTGTTCTGTTTGGTTCTCAGTGTTCTGTCCCAATCTTTACTGTTAAGAATAAAGTGGACGTAAACATCAGTCAGAAGTGTGGAGTCTTTCCTACAGTGTGGGTTTCTGCTGTGTTTGTTGGTTCTCTTCAGGTTCCAAAGCTGAACTCCTCAGGTCCAGTTCTGACTGCTGAATTCAGGACTGAGGTAAGATCAGAGAGCTCCGTCCAATCATTTGATTGGTTCATCAGATATATATAAGCAACTTGTTGTAATTTCAGGCAGGCACTCAGCAGTGTTTTACAGATAACTACCCTAGGGCAGTTCAGTCAATTAACTCACCTGCTCAGCATCCTATTTAAGCCCAGGTGCGCAGTTGTTCATTCTCTTTCTTACCTTCAGCGCTTATTCTTCGCCGTTCTCCGTGCCCGCGGGTCTCCTCTTTCGGCGTCTTGCTGTATTCCCCCCGTCCTTTCGGATGGATGATCCCCATTTTTCTGATGTGGGGCTTTCATTTCACCGCTGCTGCTCTCCTTCTGCGGCAATTCAGCGGGTGTATGACAGCGCCCAGCGCGTTTGTGTCGCCGCGGTTGCATGCATATCCAGGGGGTGTGCTTTCCGTGATGTTCGGGTGGTCGGTGGCGCACGATCAAGAGCTGTCCGGGTCTTCTCGTCTGCTGTGCTCATCAGAATTTCTACGGTGAGCGGCATGCGGTTCTTTCCCCGTGTTGTTTTTCTAAGGCTTCCTGCTTCCTGTTGACCCGGTCATCGGTGACGTCATGCCCCTAAGGACCCTGGGAATTGAAGTTTTTTTGGACTTCATGGTCCGCTTCATGATGCGCTTCTGATTCATTTTCTGCTGTGTAGTTCTGCGTCGTCCGGTTATTGTTTCAGGGGTTGTGGGGTCTTTTCTGTGGTTGTGAATGCTGGTGGTCCTCGTCTGGACAGGTTTCTCATGCTGGCTGAATTTGTTGTGGCTTTTTGGCATTTTCTCTGTTGCTGTTCTTGTTAATTGGGAGCTGAATGTAATCTTGACTATCTTTAATTTGATTCTGGCTTTATTATTATTATGAAGGCTCTCTGTTTATTTTCTTTCGTTGTTGTAGCTGTTGGTTTAGCCAGCATGTGAATTAGTCTCTCTTGGACCCGTCTCTCCTCTGTGGACATTTTCCCTATGATTGGTCTCTTTTATGCAGCGTTTGTGGCTCATTTTGAGATTGTCCGGCCGCCAGACTCCACAGTTCTGATGGTTTTAAGGGATCGTGCGGTTATGAGAGAATTCAGCCATGGAGATTATATTGAGGCTGTTTCAATAGTGAGATGATAGTATTGTGTCATCGGTTGACTTGGTTAATGTTTAAATAACACCATGAGCAATTTCTGCCCTGACCATAGGAAATATATCACCTGCGCTCTCAAGCTTAATTCAAGAGTTAAAATTTGTGTTCACAAGCCAGTGTTTTATCTGCCCTACTTAAGCAGATGACACTCTGCTAGATGCATTCCCATTTAGATGCTTGTTATACTCCGCCTCTAAATGCTTAAGGTTCAGTCTAAAAAAAAATACTATCAAAACCTGTGATCCCTCATGGATCTCAAGTTGTCTTTTGTAGTATCCAGACATCCTTGGCTAATTAAAATTTCAGTGGTCTGTGCTTTGTTGTCCACCAATTTGAGAACCACTAATATCAAATACAAAGCATTAAATCCAGCTGAGCTGCAATCCTTTGCTACGTGGGATGTTGACCTTCCTCATCTATAAATCTCCTTGGTTACCCTTCCCATCACCTGCTCCTCGATGACCTTCTGAAGGTGCGTCCCTCTGAAACTGTCAAAGGTTACTTCTCTTACCATTGGTGGATACAAAATTGGTGTTAAGATTTCGTGCAGGTTATACATTTCACTATCATTTCACTGTTGGAATTTGTGATTCTGGTGGTTTCTATGATGCGATAAATCCACAATGGGTCTTTACCTTAACTATTGACTAAATTTCACTTTCTCAGATTTGTTTTTTAAAAGCCCTGTTATTCCATTTATCTCAAGCATTTTGAAACTGATCAGTTTCTATTTATATATTCTTTGCCGAGACTAATACTGATTTTGTCTTTATCTATGCATCACATCCTGAGCCTGCTTACTCGGTCAGCTTCTCTGTTTCCAGCGAATGATGTCACCCATGCATTCCTTGATTTGGTGCTGCAACGATGACTGCTTGACGTAACTATTGCTGCACTGAAAGTGAAGGGGGGGTGGACCTCCTCTGCATTCCAATGACACTTCTGACTGAATCAATCAATATGTCAACAGCAGAATGAATGTAAATTCTTGGATTATAGATGTTAAAAGAAAATTATTTGCCAGGTGGAAGCCTCAAAATTTAGGATGTTTTAAGTTGTATCATAGTATGCGCTGGAGCTCGAATTTGGTTCTTAAGCTCATTTACGTTGTAGTATGCCAATAAAGCATAGTAATTATGGCCGTTGAGCTCGTTCTTAATATTTAGATGGAACCTCAACTAAATGGATGTTCCTTGAGCGCGTATAATTGGTATGCCAAATGGAGAAAATTATGGTTATTAAGCTCGTTCGTTGTACTGTCGTTGGAAGCTTCAAAGTAACGGATGTTACTTAAGCTCGTATAAATAGTTGCTAAAATGGAAGAAGTTTATTCTAACCCTTGTGCTATCCTACGACCCCACCCTTACATTGACGTGTTCTCCCTACCATGACAAAGGTGGATAAAGGTGGAAAGATTTCATGTAATCCATGGACACCAGTGAGGATCACAAATCATTGAAGAAAAAAGGTTCAGAGCACTGTCTAGTGCAGGGGTCGGGAACCTATGGCTCGCGAGCCATATATGGCTCTTTTGATGGTCATATGTGGCTCGCAGACAAATCTTTAATCATACTTTTTTTTACTCATTAGACCAGTCCTTGTCTGGCGTGATGCGATGCCAGAGGCGCGCAGTAGGTGCTTGGAGAACAAAATCTACGCCAGCACTATCAGTTACTATTATCTATTATTTCACAGAGTTTGTTAACAGCCTGAAACCTATGAATTGACGTGCCTAAAACTGCGCGCTCCCGTCTCTGAGAAAGAGCGCGCAGTTGCGGGGACAGGATGTTAGAGTAAAAAGCAGAGGGTGGGGGGGTCGGTGTATGTGTGGGCACGGCCAGTAAGGTGAACCGCGCAGGGATTGTAAAAACGTAAAACCCGCTGCCCGTCACTCACTGCAGCGTGTGAGTATGAGTTTGGCTCCCCGTCTGCATGTGAGTCTTTGTCACATCTACAGAACATTCAGACCTAAGATCAAGTTTAAAGTCTCAATGCCTGCATGAAGCAGAAACTTACTACGTATCAACCAGACTAGACCATCAGCAAAACTACTATGAGAAATACTCATCATTTATTAGCAACAGCATAACAATGTTATCAAAAAGAATCCACAGAATTATTGTACTTTAAAAATGTTGAAATGACATCAAATGCACACATTCATTTGAATATTTAGTTTTAAACATATTGTAGAGGACTGAGTTGGACTGGGTGGCTGTTGGGCCGCCTTATAAGTTCTGGAGTTCATTAAACGCATCAAGCAGAGATCTGATTGGCTCTCAGTTCTGTCGCTCAGCCTGGACCAATGGGGTTCAGCTATGGGCCGAATAAGGGAAATGGGAGGGCTGACGCGGCAGTGAGCGAATATAAAGTTGAGAGAAGCGCTCTGTCTCAGTGGTTGATGAATTAATGTACGGCGTTGGTTATTGTCTACAGTAACCAGAATGAAGAACCTTAAGAGAGTTTAAGTCTCCGTGCCTCAGTGTGGGAAAGGGACGCTACATTATTGTATGGCTCTTTCGAAATTACATTTCAAAATATGTGGCATTTATGGCTCTCTTGGCCAAAAAGGTTCCCAACCCCTGGTCTAGTGGGTCTAGATCAGTGTTTTTCAACCATTGTGCCGCGGCACACTTGTGTGCCGTGGGAGATGGTCAAGTGTGCCGTGGGAAATTGCCCTCATTAACTGATTTAACAACATTTTCCATCTCCAGGATTTCAGCTCTTTGTTCATCCAAACAGGTCCTGATAAAACACTAAGAAATTAGTTATATGAAAGATCACAAAATACTTTTTTCTTTGTGTTTATTTGATTCTATTAAAAACATTTTTATAAGAATGATGGTACCGTGATTTAGCAGCATCTAAAGCCGTTTTCTGAAAAGTCCCGCCCCTTTAACTGTCTCCACCAATCATTCTTGAAGGCTTAATCACATGTCATCAGTCTGACCAATCAGAAGTGGTTAAAGTCTTCACTTCCTTGCTCTGAATTCTGCTGATAAAGTCGCTCAGTTCTAACAAAAATACCAGCTAAAGCTCGTCTTTAGCGGTGTAGCTTTCCACAGAATCCGGTGTCAGACCGTGGAACAAGGGAAAAAAACCATGAACCTCAGAGACGCTAGTCTTTGTGCGTTCGGCAGATTATTAAACTACATCTCCCATGATGCATTGGGTCACTTTTAACCCAAGAGAGAGAGAGAGTCTCTACTCTTAACGTCTTGAAACAACAGCGAACACAAATCAAAAAGTTTTTAAATCTTCTAACTTAACTTTTATTACATCTATTAGAAAAACTGCTGCAACTTCCAGCTTTTTCTGCCACAATTATCACAAAAATGCATGTGAGATCATGGAGGGACTGTGGATCAATACAGAGTGGTTTTATCCGTTTTTTTTTTTTTTTTTGAATGCTGGTGTGCCGCGAGATTTTTGTCAAGGTTAAAATGTGCCGTGGCTCAAAAAAGGTTGAAAAACACTGGTCTAAATGACCCAACTCCCAATGGTAAAGTGCCTTGGGTAGCACAAGGGTTAAAGCATTTACAGTCACTTCTGGCAAACCTAGTTTTCTCAGCTTGGTTCTATGGTTTGATAGTTTGTATTTTAAACTCGTCTTCCACCCACCATATCAAGTTGAGGATCCCCTCCCAGGTAAACATGGATGCTTCTGGATAAGACTGTGAGCAACCTGTTCCATCTCTTTGTCATACATATAAACCCTAGACTGCACAATTTCCTGCACCAGGCCATCAAGGATGGTGGACTTCAGCTTGCTATCTGGAATAAGCACAATACCACTCTGAACAGAAGTGAAGCCTGCCTGCTGAAGTTTTAATTCAGCATCATAGGAAAACTTTAGCACATGAAAAAAGACAGGCCAAGAAGAACGTGAACTTGAAGACTCACTGGATGAAAAGATATCTGTGTCCACAGATCCACTCGACAGGAATGAATGATTTGTAGAGGGAGGACTGGATCCTTGCAGTGGGTTGAAAACAGAACTCTCCTCATTGTGCATTGTGGTGGGTTTTGACATATCAATGACTTTGAGTGTACCTTTGTCTTCCACTTCAGAAACTGAAGTCAAATTGAGGAGCTTGTTTCCAAACAGATAATCCGTAAACTGAAGTTTAAGACTGCCCTCCAGTCCACACTGTTTCTTCACTTCATTGACGGGGTCTTCAATATGTAACTGGCAGGTATGCCTGTGACAGGTGCATGCCTGCTTGATTGGGGATGTAGTTCAGGTGTGTCTGCCCCTTTATAAGGAAAAGGGAGTGAGTTGACAGACAGTGGCTGCCTGCATGTTGGTATGTATGGCTGAAGCTCCTCTTGTTGGAGAATGTAGATCACTGTTTACTCATTTTTATTCTGCTCTTTAAACTAGATGCTGTAAGCGGCTGGACGTGTTGCAGATGTCATGAGCCACTGCGTGTTCTTTACCCACCCTTTTTAGACATTTTAATGTGTTTTAGAGTGGTGCTGTATTTGTTGTGTGTTTGACTGATTCCTTTTTATCATTGCATAGGTCAGAGTCGGGCGCCGGTGCGTGTGGTGTTGGTGAGGGGGGGGGCCCTTGTGGCAGTGTCTTCCTCACTCCAGTTCCCTCACTGTGTTTATTTCCCTTTTAGTGTGTAGTGGAAGTTTCTTTGGCATGTTTTTTTTTCTTATTGTGTGTGGATTTGTATTCAGCACGGAGTGGAGTGAGGTGCGCTGCCGCGTACTGGCTTAGTCCACGGCCCCTCTCTTCCCCTCCCCTCCTGCGCAGGCGGTCGGCTCGGCCTTACTGTTTTTTTCTTTTTTTTTATCTCTGCATCTCTTTTTATTGTATTTTATGTGTCCAGCTAATCAGAGTAAAACTTCACTTTTAGAATTTAAAATGTTCATTAAATTAACTTTTTGCTTTCAGTCTCTGATAGATTATTTGGGTGACCTGAGATGCCCCTTCAAATATAATAGAATATTGTATTTATTATAAAAGTTTTGGAGATGGGATCTTTTTTCATTGTCATTTCTATCTTTTCATTGTCATTCTCTTCTCTTTGTTGGGGAAGGTGACATGACGACCAGCAGTGGGACAGGATGGAATAGATGGAACTTCTGAGCTCACAGTTTGTGTTTCCCCAGCATCTACTTTAAGAATGACCTTTTTGCTCCATGCAGGAAGAAGATGTTTTACTGCATGACACCATTCAGGCAGCCACATGGAGCAGAACTCACTCATTTCAAGGAGGATTTTCCCTGCCTGATGTTGTAAAGATGGAGGAAAGAGAACAAGAGGAAACACTGAAAAATCTCCAAAACTGTGACTTCATGAGTGAAGATGAAAAGAGTCATGGAACTGAGGGAGTCTTTCATTTCCTTCTTTCAGTTCAGGAAGGCGAGCAACAAGGCGTGGTAAGTACAAAAGCCAGAATAAGCCACTTAGCAAAACTTGGAGGCCAGACATAAGCACCGGAGAGCGTAACGAACTAGCGATGAATGCTGGGGATGGATCTCCTTAAGAAGGCAGGCAGGTGATGAGGTGAGTATCGGCAGCTGGTTCCAATCAGCAGAGCAGAGGAGAGAAGGGAGGGGGGAGGTAGGCTGACAGAGGCACCATGACAATTAGCATCAATTAAAAATATTTGCATTGAAATATAAAAGCATCAAATGAGTAACAATAGGTTTCAATAATCCCTTGTGCTATCTTACATGACCCCACCCTTACATTGACGTGTTCTCCCTACCATGACAAAGGTGGAAAGATTTCATGTAATCCATGGACACCAGTGAGGTTCAAATGACCTTGGAAAAAAAAAGGGTTCAGAGCAATGTCTAGTGGGTCTAAATGACCCAACTCCCAATGTTTAAGTGCCTGGGATAGCACAAGGGTTACAAGTGGTAAATCTACAACTAAACATATCTTTTCAGGCAAAAATATTTTATTAACTTTATGAATCTATTTAGAGTCACAAAATTCTAGTGACATTTCATCAGGCTTACTGAGAAAAGACTTATCTGTTTAAAAGATAAATACAGATAAAAAACACATCCTAAAAGCTGCAAATGCTGAATTCATATTCCAAGACCAAGTCTGGATTTCGAAGAGACTCAAAGCCAGAATGCAGTTTGCAGATTTCTGTTGAACTGAACTTCACTGCTGCCTCAGACTGATGAGAAAACAACTGAGAAGCAAAAACACAAAAAGTATTTGAATTAAACAAAATCTTGTCATGGTAACACAGGCAACGAGAAGATACACATTGTATCAGCATAAACTACAACCACAATGGAGCTGTTCAAGAATAACATTTCTATTTACAGGTTCATCTATAAAAACAAATTCAAGTTTAGAATATTTTTATAAATCAATTCAAACCACAAAACTCGTTGTATAGAATAATTATACATATACTGAAATGTATCAATCCTTCATTTTATGAATTTTGATAATTGTATCTTATAGAGGCTGAACACCTAAAAAAAATGTCTTAGGAAATCAAAACATCAGAATAAAAAAACAATGTTTTCAGGAAACAGATGTCAGAAAAACTGTTCATTTCAGTCAGACAACTCATGCATTAAAGATTTATTCCCTATATCTTTAGTTTGGCATAAGTCTCTCTTCAGATACATAAAACAAAGATCTCCATAAAAAACTTTGGGTATTAAACTACCTAACGGAGATCACAGGTGGGAGCCGGGGAGGAGTGGGGGGTGACGGACGTAGAGCTCGCGGAAATAGATGAAGAGGGATTGGACCGCACCTGGAACTTAAGTAAGACGCTTAACAGGAGAGTTGATTAGACTGAACCGCTAGCAGGGAGGAGTAACCAGGTGAACGCACTGCTCAAGTTAACTGGCTGAAATACTCCCAGGGTCGTTCATTTCTTTCCATTCAATAAACACCTGTGCCTCATATTAACTGAATGACTGCATCATGTGGTTCTGTGTTCGTGTCATGAATGCTCAGGTTGCTTTGATAGCTGATTTCAGGTAATTTATTGTTGAGTCTAGTGTCTCATCATCTTCTTGATAACAGGTTCATAGAGTTTTCTCCTTTTTATTGGGCTCATGTCAGGACACTTTGCTGGTTGACCAAACACAGTAACATCACAGTCAATGAAACACATTTAGGTTACTTTTGCAATCTAGGAATAAGACAAGTCCTTCTGGAAAATAAAATCTGAATCTCCACACAGTTTGTCAGCAGACAACAGTGTGAATTGCTTTAGAATTTATTGTATGGGGTAAGTTACCGGTAACTGTCAAAATTAAACGTTTGCAAAACAAAATTGTGCACAAAGAAATACTTTGCGCAACTTTGCACAAAACTGTGAATACAACATTTAGTTTTACATTTAACTTATCTGTTTTAAATACAACTTTCCATTTTCCTGATTAATACATTTCCTGTTAACTTGCTGTCAAAAATACTTCACAGGATCACAGGGATATATATTTTAACGTGTGCACTATTTTCTTTATGGGGATACATTTCCTTTTGGTAGTTATATAACCCTGTATTCGCTTTTCAAATTCAAGTTTCAAATATAAAGTTACAATTTTGAATAAATACTTCAAATTTTTAGTTTTGAGTTTACAACTGGTTTCATTTCTTTTTAATTAATATTATGTATTTCTCAAATTTTCAATCCGTTCTTTTATTTCTTTTAAGATGATTCTGCTTTGACCTCATGATTTTCCCATTTCTTAATTTGAGAATTTTCACTAAATTCTTTTTGGATTAGATACAGGCTTCTGTCTTGTGTGAGTTCTCATGTGTGTTTTGAGGCTAAATATACGACTAAAGCAATTATCACATTCTTTACAAGAAAAAGGCTTTTCTCCTGTGTGAGTTCTCATGTGTGTTTTCAGATTAGATGCACGACTAAAACTTTTATCACATTCTTTACAAGGAAAAGGCCTTTCTCCTGTGTGAGTTCTCATATGTGTTTTTAGATTAGATACACGACTAAAACTTTTATCACATTCTTTACAATTGAAGGGCTTTTCTCCTGTATGAGTTCTCATGTGTGTTTTGAGACTCGATGTACGACTAAAACATTTATCACATTCTTTACATGAAAAAGGCTTCTCACCTGTGTGAGTCCTCATATGCGTTTTCAGATTAGAAATATGGCCAAAAATTTTATCACATTTTTTACACGGAAAAGGCTTTTCTCCTGTGTGAGTTCTCACGTGAATTCTGAATTGAGACACGTAATCAAAGCTTTTACCACATTCTTTACAAACATAGTGACTTTACGACTCAGTTCTCATTGACAAATTGTGTGCAATTCTTTTTCTTTTACCAAACTTTTTAAAGGTAGATCTTTTTCCTTTTGGAGATTGTTTGTTGTTCTTAACCAAAGATGCCTTTCTGGGTTTTTTTCTAACAGAGTCACTTTCTGACATGTGAGAGCTGTCCACATTTTGGACACGACTTCTGTCTCTTCTCTTCCTCTGATCTCTGTTCTGTGGGTCTGTCTCTTCATCTGTAATTGAAGTGGATTTTTTATCCCGACTATCAGTTACATTAAAGCTCAGCTGATTGTTTAGATCTGCTTCACTGTTCTCATCTTCCTCATTAGTAGGAATCTCCATCAAGGTATCAGTCTCCTCCTTCAGCTCAAGCTGCTCTTCATCCTGACTGATGCAAAGCTCTTCTTGCTCCTTTTCAATCTGCTGAGGTTCTGGTTCCTTTAGTTCCTCTTTAGTCTGTGGAGATTTTGGTTCCTCTTGTTCCACTCTGTAGTTCCTCTGCTGGTTGCAGGGATCCTTTTCAGTCACACAGTGCTGGGGGAGGACTGCAGGGACATAAACACAACGAAGAGCATTATATACTGTAAAATGACTTTTTGTATTATTAAGCACCAAGAAAAATCTAAACTACCTCAAAAGTATTTCAGTAAAAAATGTTTTGGACCAGGCGATTGCAAATCATGTGCAGAGTTTTAGATTGATCCTTGTGAATATAACTGTGTAAAGACATTGAATAAATAAAACTGCTGCTCTTTTCTTAATTGCTTTTTTTTCTCTGTCTAAAAAAGGTGATGAAAACACCAGCAGTGATGAACACTCTGATGAGGCATCCAAGCATCAGAGCTGCAGTTGCAGCAGCTCATCTGTTGAACTACATTTTTAGAGGAAGAACCGCTGAGGTCCAGCCAAGATGTTCCTGCTCAGGAAGTCTACAGAGGCTGATAAACACTGTACTGGTGGTAAATGAGAGTCAAAGCTGGAAACTTTCACAATGAAAGAATCAGACTCAAATGTGGAGAATACATTTATCTGTTATCTGCACACAAAAACAGCAACTGCTTTATTGCATTTCACAATTAGACTTTCTACATTGAAATGACAAATACACCGAGTTGTGTGTTTATATTGTGCTTCATAGTAGTGGTTTATTTGTTCTGTTGTTCAGTCAGAGTAAAATACTGGAAAGAAATGTGCTGCAAAAAAAGTATCTTCATTCTGGAGATAAAGAGAGGGTTTGTTTCCACATGTGTCTGATGCTGATCAATTGTTGATCATACCTAAAATTATATCTATTTTATGTGTTATAATGTCCTCTACCAGAGGACTGGGAGTTTGAGGATCCTGCGCAGTAGCTTAGTTGTTCCTAGCACTGCACTTTTCTGGACTGAGAGGTCTGAGATCTTTCCAGGTATCTGTTGTTGCCACTCCTCCAGCTTGGGGGTTACTGTCCTGAGTGCTCCAATTACCACAGGCACCACTGTCACCTTCACTTTCCATTCTTTCTCCAGTTAAACTCTGAGTCCTTGGTTTTTCTCCAGTTTCTTGTTCCTTATGTTTCCGTCACTTGGTTCTGCCACATCCACCACAACGGCGTTTCTATGTTCTTTATCCAGCACTGGTGGTCCCATTTCCTAGTCGGTCCATAGCCAGTCTTGTTGATTATTTGGCTGAAGGGGTTCAGACCTATGCAGAACAGCAGTGGGGACAGAGCATCACCTTGGTATATCCCACATTTGATGGACACTTGTGCAATGCTTTCAGTTGCTGTTTTTTTGTGGGCCTGTCTGTCTGAAGTTTAGTCTTCAACAAGTGAAATGATGCTCAGTTGGGTTAAGATCAGGAGACTGACTTGGCCATTCAAGAATATTCCACTTCTTTGCTTTAATAAACTCCTGAGTTGCTTTGGCTCTATGTTGTGGGTCGTTGTTCATCTGTATGAAACGCCGCCCAATCAGTTTGGCTGCACTCACCTGGATCTGCACAGACAGTATGTCTCTGAACACCTCAGAATTCACTGGGCTGCTTCTGTCCTGTCATCAATAAACACTAGTGTCCCAGTGCCACTAGCAGCCATGCACGCCCAGACCGTCACACTGCCTCCACAGTGTTTTACTGATTATGTAGTGTGCTTTGGATCATGAGCTTTCGCCATACTTTTCTCTTGCCATCATTCTGGTAGAGGTTGATATTGGTTTCATCTGTCCAGAGAATGTTTTTCCAGAACTGTGCTGACTTTTTTTAGATGCTTTTTTTTTTTTTTAGCAAAGTCCATTCTAGCTTTCCTATTCTTGAGGCGTATGAGAGGCTTGCATCTTGCAGTGTACCCTCTGTATCTACTTTCATGCAGACTTTTTTTTATGGTAAACTTGGATATTGATACGCCTACCTCCTGGAGAGTGTTGTTCACTTGGTTGGCTGTTGTGAACGGGTTCCTCACCACCATGGAAATGTTGCTGCGATCATCCACCACTGTTGTCTTCTGTGGACGTCCAGGTCTTTTTGCGTTGCTGAGTTCACCAGTGCTTTCTTTCTTTCTCAGGATGTACCACACTGTTGATTTTGCCACTCCTAATACCGTAGTAATTTCTCGCATGTTTTTTTTTCTGTTTTCTCAGCTAAATGATGGCTCCTTTGACCGCATGTTGTCTGTTCACAGCAAAATCTTCCAAATGCAAGCACGAGTCCTCTAATCAACTGCAGGCCTTTTATCTGCTCCACTCATAATGACATAACAAGGGAATTGCCCACACCTGCCCATGCAATAGCATGGAAGTCAATTGTCCAATTACTTATGAGCCCATGAAATGAAGGGTTTAAAAAATGCTTTAGTTTTTCACATTTTTCTTTTTGTTCAACCCATGGAATAAAAGCTGAAAGTTTGCACTTCAATGGCATCTGAGTTGTTTTATTTAAAATTCACTGTGGTAATGTGCAGAAACAAAAATTAGAAAAAATGTGTCTCTATCCAAATATTTATGGTCCTGGCTGTAGTTTCCTAAGAGTCCTGTTGATGTTGTACAGCTCCTAGCATTCAGTGATCCATGTGTGTGGCATTGAGTCGTAGGCCTTCTTGTAATCAATCCAGGCTGTGCACAGGTTGGTGTGTCGTGACCGGCAGTCTTAAGTGACTGTTCCGTCAACCAGGAGTTGGTGTTTGGCTCCTCTGGAGTCTCTGCCAAAGCCCTTCTGTGTGTTGCTCATGCATTGATCCATGTGCCTATTTATCTTTGTTGCAATGACGCAATGCAATGATGGTGTGGAGAAACAGGTTATTGGCCGTTAGTTTGATGGGACTGCACCCTTTGAGGAATCCTTCTGGATTAGGATTATTCGCCCTTCTGTTAGCCACTTGGGGTGAGGGTTTCAAACTGAAATGGATCCAGGGAAGGGGACAGGACAGACTTGATTGGGTGTGTACATCACAGCAAACCTCTCCTGGTCGGATAAAATCGCATCACTGGTTGGGAAATCACAACAGCATCTCCACTTCCTCTGCAAACTGAAGAAAGCCAAAGCCCCTCCCCCCGTCACGCACACTTTCTACAGAGGCACCGTGGAGAGTATCCCGACCAGCTGCATCACGGTGTGGTATGGCGCCTGCAACGTGTCCTGCCGAAAGTCCCTTCAACGCATCGTGAGAGTGGCCGAGAAGACCATCGGTGCCCCCCTCCCCTCCCTATAGGACATCTACAACACCCGTTTCACCCGCGAAGCCCTTTGCATTGCAGATGACCTGACCCATCCATCCCACAGCTCTCTCAGTCTGCTGCCATCTGGGAGGAGACTACGTACTTAGTCTTCAGGACAGGACCGGCAGACTCAAAGACAGTTTTCTCCACCAGGCTGTCAGGAAGCTGAACTCTCTCCCGGCCCTGCCTCCCCTCCCCTCCCCTCTTGTTGCCCTGTTACCTACAGTGTAACAGAGTACCTGTTACTCTGCTGAGCTCTGACACGCACACGTCATTCTACCTCACCTTATTTTTTTCCGTGTTATTGTATTTATTATGTAAAATTTGAAGTTAGATACCCTGTTTAGACTGGAGCTTGGAGAAACGGAATTTCAATTTCTATGTATGTGAAAACATTATAGATATTGACAATAAAGTTTACTTTGACTTGACTTTGACCTAACAATAGAAGAACAATAATGTCAAGCATCATCCTCCTTTTAACATTTCAAGTCTGCCATTCTGACCCAATCAGCCTGACATATTGATCTCCAGCCTTGTGCTCGTCAACATTCTCAGCTGAGTTAACAAGACGATTACTGGAAAGATCTCAGTAGGTACTTTATTGACAATATTGAAATGCAGTGGAAATTTCTTTTCAAGTTTACGTCAATTTTGATGTCAAAGAAGAACTTTGCAATTCATCTGATCAATCTTCATACAGCGGGGAAAATAAGTATTGAACACGTCAACATTTCTCTCAAAAAACATACTTCTAATCGAGCTATTGACACGAAATTTTCACCAGATGTCGGCATCAACCCAAGTAATGCACACATAGAAAGAAATCCAAACATTCATGCCCATAAATGAAGTTATGTGTAATAAAGTGAAATGGCACAGGAAATAAGTATTGAACACGCTTACTGAAATTTATTTAATACTTAGTGCAAAAACCTTTGTTGGTGATTACAGCCTCAAGACGCCTCCTGCATGGAGAAACCAGTCGAATACATTGCTCAGGTGTGATTTTGGCCCATTCATCCACACAAACTGCCTTCAAATCTTCAAGGTTCCAGCGGTCTCTTCTGTGAACCCGGATCTTCAGTTCATTCCAAAAATTTTCAATTGGATTCAAGTCTGGTGATATACTGGGCCATTCTAGCAGCTTTATTTTCTTGTTCTTCAACCAGTTGACTGTTACCTTCGCTGTGTGCTTGGGATCGTTGTCTTGCTGAAAGATCCACCCTCTTTTCATCTTCAGCAGCCTGGCAGATGACAGCAGATACTGATCAAGAATGTCTCGATACTTTTCTCCAGTCATTATTCCTTCAATGATATGAAGTCTACCAGTACCCTAACCGAGCACTGATCTTAAGCAGTCCTTTCCCCTTCGCATAGCTGTTTGTAGGGTTGTGCCAATGGACGATGATATCGTCCATCGTGATGGGTGACTGACATCCCGATGGAGAGACACTATTGTGACGCACGCTTCTCGCCACGCTAAGTAGGACCCCATAAGCCATGCTTACATGTACAAAATATCTTGATGGGATCAATGGTCGGATTAGAAGAATCCAACCGTGTTCATGGGCCCAGAAAAATGTTTTCAGAATATAAAAACGTTCACTAAGGTCACACTTTCCGTTGAATAAATCATTCGCACATGCGCAGTAGGGTTTGAAACCGGAAGGGATATAAATTCCGCCGAGCGGCTTTTTCTCAAACTTTATTGAAGGTAACAATTCAATACAAAACAATGTTAAACAGCGCCAGAGCGGCTAGTATACATTGGACATGTCAGTTCGGGTAAAAATACTAGATGATCTTCTAAACGTGCATTTAATAATGTTACAGTATTATGAAACACCTTGTCCGCCATCATTTGAATTTTAACTGCAGTGGTCAGTAAGTTAACGCCAGGATTAAAGAGTATGCTAACACGTGGCTAACAACTTTGTTTTGGGCATACGTGATCTCAGGAATAAAATCAGCCTTTATTTTGTCGGGACACGACTGGAAACACAAATCCACAAGATTGTTTGAACGTTTTTGCGACTAAGCTTTATTACTTGCTTTGAAGTTTCAAAACCGCTGTGTGTGCTGACGACGTCTGAGCTGTGCTCAGACACACACTTAGACCGGTTCTGAGTTCGTAGCTAGCACCTCCCAGAGCCATGGACAGATCGCAGCCTTAAATCTCTCCACACATAACCCTCCCATTCCCATCAAACACAAAGCTGTGTGTTTAGTCGGATAAGCCACAGTTGGGAAATAAAATGAAAAAGAAAATAACGAATAAAGAGTTATATAAGAACGAAAATGTGGGGGTTTCACATTACACCTGAGCCGGGGTGTTCGTGTCCCCTGGGGGGTGGGTCCTGGTTCTGCCCCCTGAGCGCTGGGTCCGCCAACTTCCAACAGTGGCCATATTTACAACACCCCCAGAGCCCCCTCTTCTTTCCCCGGGTTCTCCTGGGCGGGGGCGCGTGGCCCCTGCCTTGCTCCCTCACTGTACCAACCGGTGGCCGGTGGGTGGTCGCCTGAGCGCGGAGCGGTCTCCCTTGGGGGGGTCCTGGCCCGTACCTGGGGTTTGGGGCGGGGATGCCCAGAACTCCTGGGTGGTGGTGGGGTGCTCGCCTGGGGCTGTGGGCGCCCTTCTCCGGTGTGGGGCCCTGCGTTGGGCCTCCCGGCGCGGCGGGGGGGCTGCTTTCCTGGTGGCTGGGCGCGCCTTTCCTCCGCGCCCCTGCTCTCTGGCTCTGGGGCCCTCGCGGCGGTCCTGCTGGCCCTGGCCTGGGTGGCGGTCTTGGTCGCCCGTGGGGTGGTGGTTCCCTGCCGCCCCGTGTGGCGCTGGGGGACCCGCCGCTGCTGCGCGGGCCTGAGGTGGGGGTGGCTGGGCGCCCTCCTCCTTCTTTTCACATTCCACCATCCATTTTAGAAGAACATAAACACCGCTATTCTGCCTCACCGAACTTTTTAGCGTGATTTCTAGCTTGCAGACAGCTAACAGGTTCCCACAAACATCCAGGAGCTAGGCTTTGCAATGCTTTGACATTATAGAAACACTGTGAAACTGAAATACAGAAATACATATTAATAAACTTCAATGTGTTACATTTTATTTCTTTCATAACAAATATTCAACTATTTGTTACTATGCAAACACAAAACCATAATATGTGCTAAAATTACCAGTTTTCACATACATGTAAAAGACGATTAGCATGGATGCTAACATTACATTGAAAACGCCATAGACCGGCTAACGCGATTAGCATTGCTGCTTTTAAAACATTTTACATGCAGACATTTTTTGAAAAGGCAAAAACTGAACCCTGTCATCTGAATATAACTTATCACTTAACTTTACAGACACATGTACTTCCAGGGTTGTGACGAAATAATGCATTAGATGACTTAACAACACAACTGCTCTGCTTGTACGCTGGTGTTGCGAGATTCTAATGCGTTTTTCAAAGGACAAATAATGCTGCGCAGCCACTACTCTGCCACAGCTTTTCTGGGGAAAGGGGGCAGCATTATCTCCCCGCCTGGTATAAAGTATTATACCACTATGACTCTCTATGTAGTAAAACAATGTCCGAGACAGGTCTTGAATAAACTCTAGAAGAACCTCCTTTCATCACCCTGACATCCACTTTACGGACTCTTCCATCCTGGCCTGGAAATGTTCCTATCAGTCCCATAGGCCATCTATTCCGCTTGACTTCAGTGTCTTTAAGAGAATCGCCTAAATGTTGAAGCAGTTACTTGTATGTCATTTCCGCTTTGGTTGTAGTGTTGCAAGATACTGTTGACGCCATTGTTTCCAGAATGAATCTGCAAGGCTCTGGACTTGCTTCCACTGACTCCGGTAAAGATCTTTTAAGTCGAAAGAACGCCGAGGAGCCGACATTGCAGAATCGCTTGAGTCAAAAGCATGGCAGGAGGCAACAGTGGGGTTGTCGGATCTGATGACACAGGGATGATGGGTCTTGCATTCATTATAGCTGACGCACTCTGCCAGAAGAGGAGTGACTAAAACCTCATGTGAAAGTTTGGGGGAATGTAGTTTAAGCAGCATAGCATCTAAAATGCGACGAGCAATGCCTATCATTCTTTCCCAGGCTCCTCCCATGTGGGAAGAGTGTGGTACATTGAACTCCCATGTACAGCCCTGTTCGATGAGGTAAGACTGAAGCCTCTGCAGCTCCAGCAGCATATTTTCCAAGCTTTACAGGCACCAACAAAGTTTGTTCCACGGCCAGAACGAAGGAGTTTTGCTGGTCCTCTAATAGCTGTAAATCTCCTGCTGAACATTACAGCTTGGGCTGTAGATAGAGACTCCACTTTACTTCTATGTGAACTGCTTCCAGACCAGACAAGAAAACATGATGCCCAGCTGCTTTCCTTCTTGAAGACTTCCTCTCGTCCACTAACACAAATGTTCATGGACCAACACATCTACTCCAACGCGTGTAAACGGAGGAACTTGTGCAACAATTTATCAGTAGGTAAATCTGACATTTTGGGTTCCTGTGTCTCCTCTTAACTTCAAACAGATGACACACTTGTGTAGGATGCTTGCTATAAGTCTCTTTCCTCCAACGATCCATAAACCAGCAGACCTAATGGCTCCTTCCGTGATGTGTCTGCCCTGGTGCTTATTAATGCTCATGGTAATAACGGACCAGCAATGTTGCACTGTAATGGTTTTTTGGAATTATTATTGGATGTTTCTCTTCCCAAGGAATTGCTGCTGAGGTCAAGCGACCACCCACTCTCAACAAACCATCCGCATCCATGATCGGGTCAGCTTTCTGGAGACAGCTGTGTCTTGAAACAATCTCTCCTTTAGAAAGGTTTCTGAGTTCCTCCTTGAAGACTTCATGCTGTATGCAGCGGATGATTACAGTCCTAGCTCTTGGAGAGGCTGTCTGTCTTTGTTTCTAGCTTTAGAAAAAGATCTGACTTTTCACAATCAGTTTACTACCCATTAATCAGCTGCTTCCAGCTGGAAAAGTCATCAAATCTGTGTGGAACCAAGGTGAGTTTCGGAAACTGTTGTACATGTTGTTATCAGGGGCTACACTTCTGCATCCAAGTCTGGCCCACAAGCTCAAAATCTTCTTGCTGTGGAGGAATGGCTTCTGTTTTCCTTTTTCAGAAAGAGTGGTCCAGAAAACCAATTGCTTTCCTTTAGGACAGTAGCTGGTATAGCTCGCGTGCATGATCCGCTGGATTGTGCCCCGTACTGATGAAGTGCCACTGATCAGGACGTGTTGACTTTGGATGAGTGCCACCCTATTGGCAACGTACACGTAGAATCTTCGGTTGGAGTTGTAAATGTAACCCAGTACAACTCTACTGTCCGTGTAGAACTTCACCGCATGTATTGTTATGTCCAACTCATCCAACATTACGTTACAGTCTGCGCAACAGCAGCACAGAGCTCTAGACGCAACTGCG
Organism: Oryzias sinensis; assembly: GCA_037389245.1. NCBI lineage: Eukaryota > Metazoa > Chordata > Actinopteri > Beloniformes > Adrianichthyidae > Oryzias > Oryzias sinensis. Next base: position 22,262,477 of record CM074509.1, on the reverse strand, counting down.
GCACAGTTTTGGAGCCAACTTGGGATCTCTCCTTCAAGTGCAGGAATCCAACATGAATGTGTCCTCGATCATCCACTGCTCTGAGATGTTGCATCGTAGAAATAGCTGTTGTAGAAGCATCTGAAAAGACGCATAGTTCTCTGTTTTGTGTCGAAATTAAAGAAATGGGTAGATATGTTCGTGGAATCTGAAGCTGCTCGAAAGTTCGATGAGTGAATCTTTCCACGATGTCCACTTTGTCTTTCAGTATAGCACGGAGCGCCCAGTCAAGATTCGTCAGTGCCTTCATCAGGCTTTTCTGCACGGTTATCGAGCCACAAACCCACGGGTCAAATAGGCTGCTGACGGCTGAGAGAACACCCTAAGTAGTAAATGGTTTCTTCTCTCTGGAGACAAGTGAAAGAAAGCTGTCACTTGAGATTCCAGATGAGTCCTGCTCTTTGTAGGGATCAACACCAAGTAAGCAAATCTTTCAACTTTAGCTCGATTTTGAATGGAAATGCTTTCATCACTGCTTCCTGATTAGAGGCTATCTTGTGTAATCGAATGTTTGGAGACGGCTAACATTTCTTTGGTCTCTTCTTGTACAACGATCATGTTGTGGTAGAAATGAAGTCAGTCCATCATCAACATAAAGTTCTTCAAGACAACATTTGTTTCCAGAGACTGTATTCTTTCCAGTCCTTTGTAGTGCTGTTCTCCTCAAACCATATATAGCAACGGCTGGAGAGGGGCTATTGCCGAATACATGGACAGTCATGCGGTATTCCATCACCTCCTTGGTAGGGTCATTGTCTTTAAACCATAAAGAACCGCGCAGAAAATTCTGTGCTCCTCACAAACCTTGAAACAATAGAAATGGTTCTATGTTCCTGCTGCAACAGCCACAGGTTCTTTCCAAACGAAAGGAGAACCCTAGGAGTGAGTTGTTCAAATCAGGTCCTGTTAAAAGAACGTCATTAAGGGATATGCCATCATGTTTGGCGCTGGAGTCAAATACTGCTCGTATTTGTCCTGCTCAAGGTGGGTGGTAGACTCTTAAAATTCAGGTACCAACATTCTGGTCCCATGAGCAGAGGAGTTGGTTCTGCATAACCAGATTCAAAAATTTTCTTCATGAATGCAAGAATGTGTTCTTTCATATCTTGTTTTCTTTCCAGCATGCGACATAATGTCTGAAAACGTTTTTCCGCTTGTACTCTGTTGTTGGGGAGTTTGCGCCTTGGCACCTTGAAGGCAGTGGAGCCACCCAACTGTTTGAGTTGTCCATGAAGACCTCCTGGTCCATTATCTCCAAGAAGATTTTATCTTCAACTGGCGTTAGCAGGTTTGTCATCATCGGGTTGCTTGCTGAAAGACTCCTTGACCAAGACAGTCTCTCTTTAAACAGTTCGCCCTCATCAGCTGAAAGACAACTGATGTCAGAGCATTGGAACTTCCATCTTCTTGATGTAGAAGCTGCTTGACATGTGGGTCAAAAAGATGGACGGCCGCTCTCAGTATATTCATTCTGTAAATTGGATGAGTTTGGCTTGTGAGTTCTTCCCAGACACACTTCTCCTACAATAACCCAGCCTAGGTCGAGACGTTGGGCATAGGGTGCATTGTGGGGTCCATTGCAGTGCTCTCGAATTTTATGTGCTCTTGGTACATCTCGACCAAGCAGAATAATGAGGTTGCTGTGGTATCAAGAGGAGGATCTTTTCTCCAACATGTTTGAGATGCGTAGTGTTGAGCAATTCTGGTATGAGGGATTTCTGATTTATGTCATCCGTAACATGCCGCATTCGGGATCAAAGCTGGGAGTGGATGAGAGTTTTTCCATCTAAGGACTCATAGTCAAAAATTATTATTCTTCTTCCTTAGTTTCACACTTGAGCATGTTTTTTCAATGCAAGGAAGACGGCTTCTTAATGCCGAAGAGCTTGAACAGCCTACTTCGCTAAGGACTTGTTGCTCGCTTCATCAAGAACAGCGTAGGTTTGGATGGCTTTTTCCTTCATCGCAGGATAAACTCTGACGAGACAGATTTTTGCACATGACCTTGACTTAAACGTAGCCCCACACATATCGGTGCATTTTGATGTGACGGCTACATTAGCTTCTCCCTTTGGCTCCCCGCCTTGATTTTGTGGAGTTGTGGGGGCCTCTGTAATCCATGGTGCCGGCCCTGGATGCAGCGCTGTAGGGTGAGTCTCACTCTTACACTCTCTACACTGAACATTCTTATTGCAGTTCTTTGCTAAGTGATTGGATGATGCACAGCACCTGTAGCATATGTTTTTGTCCTTGAGATAAGTTTTCCTCTCCTCCAAAGGTTTACTACGAAAGCCGCGGCACTTCCAAAGGGGATGTGGCTTGAGATGTAAGGCAAAGGTATAAAACAAGGTTGCCCCATTTCACCCCTTCTTTTTATTGCAGCAGCAGAAATGCTGTCTTTGCTTATTAAACATACTGACTTTGGTAAGCTGTCAGTTGCAAATGCTGAATTTTCAATAAGCCAACTAGCCGACGATACAACAATTTTCCTTAATAATCTTCATGACATCCCCAAGATTCTTAAAACTATTGACATCTTTTCAAAAGCTTCAGGCCTCAAATTGAACCTAAACAAATGTGAGATCTTACCCATTAAACCATGTACATTATTGAATGCTTATAATATTCCCATTAAATCCACAGTTAAATATCTCGGAATGCATATAACTACAAACAAAACAGACTTGGAAAAACTGAATATTTAGGACAAACTAGAGAAATGTTCGTCTCTGCTGAATAACTGGGCACAGAGAGATCTTTCTATTTTTGGTAGAATTCTCCTCACCAAAATTGAAAGCATATCTAGATTTATATATCCCACCTATTCTATAGGTGTCCCTAAACAAGCCATCAAATCTATTAATCAAGTCAATTTTAACTTCATATGGAAAAGGAAAACACACTATGTTAAACAAGGTACGCTGACTAAAAAATATGAAGATGGAGGTCTTCAAGCCATAGACTTTAACAGCCTTAATGGCACCTTAAAAATAAACTGGTTAAAATCATTTATTAGGAATCAAAATAGTATTTGGTTCATTGTTCCTAATAAAATATTTTCTAGCCTAGGAGGGATCCAATTTTTACTCAGTTGTGATTTTGACAATAAGAAACTTCCCATTCAACTCTCGTCTTTTCATCAGCAAGTTCTCATGTATTGGAAACTCATTTATAAACACAATTACAGTCCACACAACACTCTCCTATGGAACTGCAGATACATCACTATCAGAAACAAATCCCTCTTTGTTCCAACATGGTTTGAGAATGGAATTTGGTCTTTAATGCATCTTCTTAATGACAATGCCACTCTCATGTCTTTTGATGATTTTACAGCTAAATATGGTTCACTAACGAATAGAAAAGATTTTAAAAAAATTATTAAGGCCATTCCTCAGAATGTTGTGAGCTCAGTTTCTGATCTGTTTCATAATGACATCTACAGACGTCCTACTGTCCCCAAGCTTCTGATTAATGGACACAACATAGCAACTGCCAAACTCCCAAACCATCAAATCAGAGAATATTTCAATGTAACGTCCTTTCCCTACATCTCAAATCCAAATTATATAACCCATTATTTTAATAATTCAAAAAAGAAACAAATACGAACTAAATATTTAAAACTCCCCATTCCTCCTAAAGCCAAGGAAGTTCACTTTAAAACCTTTTCAGGTATTTACCCTTCCAAGGAATTATCAAGAAAACGGTTTGGAATTCCTGAAAATTGCTGTTCTTTTTGTCATGTGGAGATTGAAACAACTGAGCATCTTTTCTTTGAATGTTTTTATTCTGATGTCTTTTGGAATAGTTTACATTATTGGCTTTTCCCCAAGATTCCACTTTTAGCAGACTTTTCTATTAAGGATATCATTTTTGGGTTTATTTTAGAAAACAAGAATACAGAACTTATTCTGAATGTTGTTATTATTTTGGGTAAATTCTATATACACAAATGTCGTTTCCTTAAAATCAAACCTTTTTTTTTTACGTTTCATAAAGAACTCTGCTCTTTTTTTTCATCTGTTAACTTCATGGAAAACAAACTTGCTATAGAACTTCAAAGTATCGTATGTAAATTGCAGCTTCTTGATAGCCCCCTAAGCTAAGAATCATTACAATGTCTATGTAAACCCCCCTTTTTTTATTATTTACTTTTTATTTTATTTTAATGTCTTGTATTTATTTTATTTTATTTTTCTGTATTATTGATAAAAAAAATTATATTGTTTTTATTCTGCATTGGTTGTTTGTACATGTCCAGTACCTTTTTTCGATGTTTTTATACTCTGCATAATTGTACACAATTGTTTCAAACTGTTAATCTCAATTGTCTTTTTCATTAAAAAAAAAAAAAAAAACTTGAGACGGAAGTGAGACGGAGTCTGAGATTTTAATGACGGTGTGGGTACCGGATGTTCTCGGGGTCCTTCAGGGTCCTTCCTGTGAGCTATATCACTAGAGGAGACATCACGTGGTTCCTCATGGGAGGAGAGCACCGCCATCTTGTGTCGGCTAAACTAACGCCACTCTGGGAGATGATGGAAGAGTTCCGAAGATTTCGGGCTCAAAACGAGCAGGGAGAAAACCGGGTCGAGATTCTGGAGAAAAGACTGGACGATGTGGAACAGCAAGTAAGGATGAATAATGTCATTCTCACTGGAGTACCAATCAAGCCTCGAGCGAAGCTGAATTCAGCTGGAGCTAGCGCTGCTAATGCTAGCGCTAGCGTAGCTAGCAGTGCTAATACGGAGATTGACGCGTCGCTGGAGCAGCAAATACATTCATTTCTCACATCTAAAGGGATTTCCCTGGATCTCAATACCATCGAGACCTGCCACCTGCTCCCCAGGAGAAAGGAGACGGATAAACCAGCGATCCTCATCAGGTTTGTGAATCACAAACACAAGCTAGCTCTGATGAATCAACGCAAAAATCTCAGAGGATCTGCTGTTTATCTGAACGACCATCTGACCAGGAGGAATGCTGAAATCTCAAAACATGCACGGCTTCTCAGGAAGCGTAAGCAGATCGAGAACACTTGGGTTAAAGGCTGCAGGATTTACGTCAAACCACTCGGTCCAGAGGACCGCACCAAGGTTATGGTTGTGAACACCATGAAGGATTTTGAGAAGTGCTTGATCACGGTCGTCTGAAACAACGTGGAGTAATAAATCAAAGAGCCAAATAATTTCAAGAAAAATGACACCTGGATTCAACACTTTCTCCATCGTCTGACGTCACCTGAATAACAGCAGAGTTCTGACATGCAGACAACTTGACCTCAACTTTCACCGCAGCTGATATCAGCTGAAGAAGGATATGGACCTGAATCTAATGTCTGCAGACATAACATGGAAGAGAACTATTAACTGTTTTGAACCCAGAAGATCGGCTGTTATCAGTAAAAGAAGAAATACCAACCTTGGACAATCGACAGATTGTGGACCCTTTTTATTTTTTTCCTTACAGCATTACCTTATTATAAAAAAAAAAAATAAAAAATAAAAAATAATAAAAAATTTAAAAAAGTAAAACAAATGATTAATCACTTATTGAAAATTGTTAAATTGATTGACTTTTGATGATATTACTTCACTTGCTCCCAAAATTGATAAATTGATTCAAAAATCTTTCCTAATGTAGCATAATTTTGCACATGTTTTTAACTTTTGATACTTGATGAAATTTTGCTATGATAACTCCTGAAACAGTGTTGTGTCTATTTTACTGATATAGTATTATGTTTTAAAGCATATGAATGACTTTTAAAAGTAACATAATTTGCATATATTTCAGATGCTGCATTTGCCATGTTGATTTCTAAAATAGTTATTTTTGACGTAGTACTTAAGTAATTTCATCTTTGGCACGTGCTTTATTGATACCTTATGATTCTTAATTCTGTCTGATAAAACCTAGGAACCGGATATTGATAAATCATGTAATAAAATGGTTATAGTATAACGGGGTGGGATTATATAAGTTCGCTTCTTTCCACTCCCTTTCAAGCAATTTTTATTAATTATGTCTAATTATCCTAAGTCTGATTAGTTACTGTATGAATGTATAACTGATGATTATATTGCTTTTGTGTGTATTACTCCTATTTGATTGCTTGAAATAAACCATTTCAAATCAAATCAAAATCAAAATCTTGGTGAGGTCAAGTTTTGAAGACCAGACCACTTTTTATAACATTTAATAAAGAGCTCTGTTTTTACTTTCAATCACTTCATTATACAAAAAAGAAGAATGGCCTTAACTAGTATTAGACTATTTAAATTATTTTCTATGTTCCTTTATTTTATTTTACTTATGTTATTTATTTGTGTGTTATGTTCATTGTTTCTTTTTTTTCCCCTCTATTCTTTATTTTCTATGTTAATATGTTATGTTTGGCAATGGTGACTGATCTTCGAGGCAATATCGATTACATTGTTATTGTTCGTTGTTATCGTTAATGTCATTGTTAATGTATGATACCGCAATTGTCAATAAAGTAAAAAAACTTAGCGACGTTGACTCATTGGTCGTGGCAACTTACAGCCAATCAAATCGTGTGACGTCACCATTGGTCTAAGGACCCCGAGAACATCCGGCAACCCGAGAACATCCGGTACCCACAACGGCGGATAGAAATTATAAGTCCATCAAAAAAGTAACACAGCTGAAAAATAATTTAAATAATTTAATTAAATTTATTCAAACTCAATAAATGTTTATACAACTCAAATTAACGTATTTATCTAACTAAATGTCACATTACTTCATTAATCTTTTTTCCATCTTAATTACTTATATTTCTTGAACTTTCATATGTCTAAGTTTGAGCCGGCAGATATGCTCATTTTTATAACACTAAAAAGAACGGAAAAAAATGCACAGAGTGCAAAAATTCATCACTGATTATACCATTACCGTCATAACGCATGTAGGAGGTAGAGGTGCTTTATAAACTCATCACCCTATCTTGTACTCTCACTCATGGTGCAGAGACGTAAGCATAGTAGGACAAAATAGCTCGGCAAAACACGGTGAAACACAGTAAAACAGCTATACAACTAAACACATTCAGTAAAAAACCCACACTTAAACCCAAATCCGTCCAGACAGGCAAAGGAAATGATATCCCAGAATCCCTTGCGGTGCCGATCTAACAGCAGCATCAAAGTCACACCTACTTAATCGAAGTAATTTGAACGAAAGGAAAATAATTGTCTGAAAACTACGTGTTATTTTTAAGGTGACCTAACAAAAAAATGATTTATCTTAACTGAAGCAAATAATTAAGTTAGATCAAAGTAAAAAGTTTATCTTTCCAACATCCATATGTGGTCTTATCACCCTCTCATGGTGGAAAAAGTATTATCTGAGCTTTTTCATACCACATCCACTTTTTCATCCACTAAAACATCTTCAAATGGACACGCCATGCTGCTTCACCTCTCTGAAAACAAAGTAACCTTCAACTAAACCTGCTCCGGACCAGGTTATGTTCAGAGCATGAGTTGCCATGGTAACTTGACCTAACCTGAAACATACCTCCATTTCTGGAACCGAAAGCTGAGGTTTTCAACTTCCTTAGCCTCAAACTTACCGTGAGAGCTAGCATAACCTGCTTTCTGGAATACCCCCCTTCTCTCTGATCCAACAAAACCACCTTCATGTGCTCCTGGTTTCTTCTGTTGTCAGATCAGATGAAACAGCAAGACCTCTATGATTAGCTGTGACAGCTCCATGTGTGTCACATGACTGACAGACGTCTGGATGGGATCTGGATCAAATAAGATAAGATAAGAAAAGATAAGATAAGATAAGATAAGATAAGATAAGATAACATAAGATAAGATACGATAAGATAAGATAAGATAAGATAAGATAAGCTAAGATAAGATAAGATAAGCTAAGATAAGATAAGATAAGATAAGATAAGATAAGATAAGATAAGATAAGATAAGATAAGATATTCCTTTATTCGTCCCACGATGGGGAAATTTCCTTTTTGCGGCAGCAGTACAGGGCAGAGAGAGAGCAATATATGTAAGAAACAAACTATGGAGTCAATATACTCACATATATACACAATATACACATACATTTCCAAAAAAAAAAAAAAAATTGCACAGGATGACCATATATCGGTTATTGCACAGGATAAAAGAAATCTGACAGAGCCAATGATGTTGATTAACGTGGTTCACTGGGAGCAGCTAACGTTGTACAGTCTAACGGCAGCAGGTAGAAACGACCTGCGGTGTCGCTCCTTCAGGCACTTAGGGTGTCTCAGTCTGACGCTGAAGGAGCTGCACAGAGAGGACACAGACTCATACATGGGGTGGGCGACGTTCTCCATCATGGATGATAGCTTAGCTACCATCCTTCTCTCTCCCACCTCCTGCATTGAGTCCAAAGGCAGCCCCAGAACGGAGCTGGCCTTCTTCACAAGCTTCTCCAGCCGCTTCTTTTCTGCAGCCGAGATGCCGCTACACCAGCAGACCAGTCCATAAAAGATGGCTGATGCCACTACAGAGTCATAAAAAGTCTTTAGGAGTGATCCTTGCACTCCAAAAGACCTCAGTCTCCTCAGCAGATAAAGTCTGCTCTGTCCTTTTTTGTACAGTGCTTCTGTATTGTGTGACCAGTCCAGTTTATTGTTGAGGTGAACACCCAAGTACTTGTATGAATCCACTCTCTCTATGTCCCTTCCTTGGATGTTCACCGGTGCTATTGTAGAGTGTGTGTGCCTGCAAAAGTCCACCACCAGCTCCTTGGTTTTCCCTGCATTAATCTGGAGGTAGTTCCGCTGGCACCAGTCCACAAAGTTCTGAATCAATTCTATATACTCTCTGTCATCGTCATCCATGATTAGTCCGACAACGGCAGAGTCATCCGAGAACTTCTGCAGGTGACAAGATGTTGAGCTGGACATGAAGTCTGCGGTGTAGACAGTGAACAGGAACGGAGCCAGAACTGTTCCCTGCGGTGCTCCTGTGTTACAGACAATCATGTCAGACTCACAGTGGCGAGACCTCACGTACTGCAGTCGGTTTGAGAGGTAGTCCAGCATCCATGCAGACAGATGCTGCCCATGTGCACCAACTTGTCCCTCAGCAGCAGCGGTTGAATGGTGTTGAAAGCGCTGGAGAAGTCGAAAAACATGACTCTCACAGAGCTTCCAGTCTGGTCCAGGTGTGACAGAGCTCTGTCCAGGAGGAAGATGACAGCATCCTCAACTCCGATGCCGGGCTGGTAGGCGAACTGCAGCGGGTCCATTGACTGGCTGACCATGGGACGAAGATGTGTGAGCACCAGCCTCTCCATCGTCTTCATCAGATGAGAGGTCAGCGCCACCGGTCTGTAGTCCTTAAAGTCACTCGGCCGGGATGTCTTTGGAACTGGGACCACGCAGGATGTCTTCCACAGCTGTGGCACCTTCCCCAGCTTCAGGCTCAGACTGAACATGTACAGCATAACGCTGCACAGTTCATCTGCACATGTCCTGAGGAGCCTGGGGCTGATGCCATCTGGGCCCGACGCTTTCCTAGCCTTTGTTCTGCTGAGCTGCTTTCTCACCTGGGCTTTTGTGAGTGGCAGTGTGGGGGTTGGTGAGGGGAGGGGGCTGCGGGCTGAGTCGTCAGAGGTGTCAGGATGAGGCACAATAGGGGTAGGGGTCATTGAAAGCAGCAGTGGTGGAGACAGAGTGGGCAACTGGTCGAATCTATTGAAAAACAGATTCAGGTCGTTGACCCACGTCTGGTCCCCCTCAGCCTGAGTGCTGGGCTCATTGTAACCAGTGATAGTCCTCAGCCCTCGCCACACCCCGCTGACGTTGTTTTGCTGCAGCTTCTCCTCCAACATAGGCTACGTTCACACTGCAGGCTGAAACGACCCAATTCCGAATTTTTTGCCCCTAAGCGGCCCAATTCCGATCTTTTCATGACAGTCTGAATGACACAGTTCCGATCTTTTCAATTGCGACCCAGGCCCCGTGGGTTTGCCGTCCTGATTCCGAATTGTAGCCGTTCTTTTCAATTGCGACCGCCGTCTGACCGGCCAGGCGACTTGATTCCGAACTGTACGTCATCGACACGCAACAAACGTCATCATTTTGCGTTGAAGTAGGCGGGAACGAGAACGTAAACATCAACCATGGTGGACGATGCTGCTGAGACCAGTCAGTGGAAGGGAAGGGAGGTCTGGACAGTTTTTGAAAAAAATACCAGCTAAATGGCAGAGCGTGGTGTTGAACCTTTCCCGCGATAACTTTTTTTTCTTTCTCCCCTTTTCGACCGTGCTCAAGCGCGGGGGACCCGAGGCGATCCTCCTCCTCCTCCCTGTTCTGACCCTTAGATTCTCCAGAACGGCTTAATAAAGAGTCCATAGCATTTAATCTGGGGGAAACCTTCTTTTATTACCTTCCTCCGTAACACACAACATGAATGCGCGCCCACACTGCCCGCCCCCCTATTCTCTATCGCGGCACGCGCTTGCACACGCGGGCGCGCGGCCCCAACACATACACATTCCTATTCCACTACAGTGGGTACAGACGATCCCGACTCCAATGCCCTCTTAAAATGAGAAGATTGTAATTGTGCTGCTCCTTCGTGAAAATAAATTTAATATTACAAAAAGAGCTCCGCTTTTGACAACACTGTTGTTGACATCCATTGTTAACGTTTGCTCCGCAAACAACAAGTGACGTCGTTCACCGTTGAGTATTCTTCTGGCTTCTGCGCATGCGGGTCTCGTTTGGGTCGTGTCACGGTCACACTGGAGATCACAGAAGTTCGGATTTACTTGGAAATGTGAACGGTCTAGCAAATAATTCGGATTTTTTCAAAAAATCCGAATTGAGCATTAAGCCCTGCAGTGTGAACGTAGCCTTACTCTTGTAGCTCGTTTTTCCCTGTCTGATGTTGCGTCTCAGCTCCTTCTGAGCAGACCTCAGCTCCTCCTTGTTGCCTGATTTAAAGGCCCTCTTCTTCTCCTTCAGGAGAGCCTTTATCTCAGGAGTAATCCATGGTTTATTGTTGGAGAAGCAGCGTACTTTCCTGGTGGGTACGGTGTTCTCCACGCAGAAGTTGATGTAGTCCGTTATACAATCTGTTAGACGGTCAATGTCCTCCCCATGTGGACCACACAGTTCCTCCCACACTGTAGTTTCAAAACAGTCCTTCAGAGCCTCATCAGTCTCATCAGTCCATGTTCTCACAGTGCGGTAGACAGCTGGTTGCCTGCATACACAGGGTTTGTACACAGGCAGGAGATGAACCAGGTTGTGGTCAGATCTTCCCAGGGGGGGCAGAGCAGTTGAAGTGTATGCCTCCTTGGAGTTGGCATACAGTAAGTCCAGTGTTCTGTTGTCTCTGGTGGGACATGAGACGTATTGGGTGAGTGTTGGTAGTGTGGATGATGGAGGGGCATGGTTGAAATCTCCAGAGATGAGGAGAAGGGCATTAGGACTCTGGGTTAGAAGTCTATTCACCACAGAGTGCAGGACATCACACGCTTCATCGCCATTAGCAGAGCAGCCGTTCGTGCATGGAGTTGGGGAGAGCCCCTCCATGAGCAACAAGCTGCTCCAATTTCTCCAGCAGAAAAGACAATGAGAGGCTTTAGAAACAAATCTCCTTTTCCTTCAATCTAGGATGGAAAGTCCTGGAAGAAAAATCTGGACCTGAAGAATGCTTTAGACTAGGAAGAGCATTGTTCCATTGAATCTCATCTCAGACTTGGAATCACATTTGATCCTGAGGGTTACTTTCCTGGAGAAAGAACACTTTACTTCCTAAATTTCTTTGACAGGAAATGTTCCTAAAGATCGGACTCAAGATTCAAGAAGATTTATTTGTCATTGTCAGTGAAACAACGAAAATACGTTTGGAGCATCAACAACAGCCACTCAGTTCAATTCACCAAATAAATACCTGATAAATGAATACATAACCAAAGTGCAGCATCAGTACAAATGGGAACACAGCAAGGACTAAACATGAAAAGAAAAGTATATATAAATAAGTAAATAAGACATTAAATAACACATTCAGTGTAGAAAAGATCTTAAATTAGTAGCAGCTTGGTTTTGGTGGATGAGATGGTGGGCTGGATGGTGCTGGTCGCGCAGGATGTTGTGGACTCTCTTTAGACAGCAGGTGGTGTAGAGGCTGCTCATCTCTGGGAGAGTGGTCCCAATGATTTTCCCAGCAGTTTTCACCACCCGTTGGAGTCTCTGCTGATCAGCCTATGTGGAGCTGTGAAACCACACTAGGAAACCAAATGTCAGAACACTGCTGACGGCACAGTTGTAAAAGTTCACCATCAGCTGCCTCGAAATTATAGCCGTCTTTGGTTTCTCAGGTAGTGCAGGCGTTGGTGGGCCATGCCCACCATGGAGGCAGTGTGTGGACCCCAGGATAGGTCCTCAGTCACTGTGACCCCCCAGAAATTTAAAACTGGTCACCCTCTCCACCATCACCACCACCACAAACCTTGACAAACATCAGTTTGCTTACCGGGCAAATAGATCTGCAGAGGACGCCATTTCCACCGCACTCCACACAGCCCTGACCCACCTGGAGCAGCCAAACACCTACATCAGGATGCCCTTTGTGGACTTTAGTAATGCATTCAACACTGTGATCCCCTACAAACTGGTAAACAAACTCTTCAATCTCGGACTATCATCAACGCTCTGTTCATGGATTATGGACTTCCTGACCAACAGGCATCATAATTTTAGGATGGGGAGCCTGACATCTGACACCATAATCCTGAGCACAGGCACACCACAGGGCTGTGTGCTCAGTCCAGCCCTCTTCACACTTTTCACTCAGGACTGTTCTCCCATCCACTCCTCCAACACTATAGTGAAATTTGCGGATGAAACTACAGTAGTGGGCCTCATTACAGACAATAACGAGAACTGGTACAGGCAGGAGATCCAACACTTGGAGGAGTGGTGTTCAGCCAGCGATCTGGTCCTCAATCCCACCAAAACCAAGGAGGTCCTTATAGACGTCAGGAGGACCAGGAGAACAACTCAACCCCCACTCCACATCAGAGGTGAGGAGGTGGAATAGACAGACTCCGTCAGTTTTCTTGGCATCCACATCTCCAAGAACCTGACATGGACACTGAACACCTCCAAACTGGTGAAAAGGGCCCATCAGAGGCTGTTCTTCCTGAGGAAGCTGAGGAAGGCGGGTCTGGCTCCAGGACTTCTCATGAAGTTCTACAGGAGCACCGTGGAGAGCATCCTCTGCCAGGGCTGTACAGTGTGGTCCAGCAGCTGCACAACAGAGGAGAGGAGAGACCTGTCCCGGGTGGTGAAGACAGCGCAGAGGATTGTGGGAGCCAAGCTCCCAGACATGGACTTTGTCTATAAAGAGCGTCTACAGAGAAGGGCACGGGCCATCAGCATGGACAGTAGCCACCCTGGACATTCCCTGTTTGTGCCGCTGCAATCGGACAAAAGGTACCAGGTTTAAAAACAAGGACAAATAGACTGAGATGCAGCTTCTTCCCCGTATTGATTTTTTAACAGTGGATAAAGTGTACTTTCTCACTCTAACACTCTGTTTGCGGTTGGTTAAGAAATCTGTAGTCCAGTTGCACAGTGCGGTGTTGAGTCCAAGGTGGTGTAGCTTGGCTCGAAGCTTAAATGGCCGAATTACATTGAAAGCTGAACTGTAGTCAACAAAAATAAGCTGTGCATAGGTGTTCTTATGCTCCAGTAACCTATGGAGCACAATGGCGATGGCATCCTCAGTTGACCTGTTCTTCTTGTAAGCGACATGATATGTGTCCAGTGATGGAGGTATTGCAGCTTTGATGTGTTTGATGACCAGTTTTTCTAGGCACTTTGCAGGGATGGAATTGGGCACAACGGGTCTGTAGTCATTTAAACATGTGACCTTCGATTGCTTAGGAATGGGGATTATAGTAGCAGATTTGAAGCTGGTGGGGACCCATGCTGTGGAGAGCGACAAGTTGAAGATGGTGGTAAAGATGTCGGTCAGCTCCGCTGCACAGTCCTTCAGCACCCGGCCCAGTACGCCATCTGGCCCGGCTGCTTTCCTGGTGTTGATGTTTTGCAAAACACACCTCACTTCGTGTGTGCTCAGGACTGGGGTGTCTGTAGGTTGGAAGGGGGGCAGGATATGATCTGTATTGTCTCTGTTAAAACGAGCATAAGGAGGTTTAAGTCCTCAGCCAGTGTAGGAGAGCCCACTGGGGGTTGTGGTGATTTCCTCTTATAGACCGTAATTGCCCTTATGCCCTCCCAGACCTGTCTGGGATTTGTGGCGGAGTCGAAGCTGGCTTCAATGCGCCTCTTGCATTCCTGTTTTGCAGTCCTGGCTTTGCTGTATGCTTCTCATCCCCAGCTTTGAGTGCGCAGTTCCTCGTTCGAATCAGTTGTTGCACTTTGAGTGTCATCCAAGGTTGTTGATTTAGAAACACACAAAGCTGTATCCAGCTGCAGAAACAGACCCCCCCCCCCCCGCCGCCCCCAAAAGCTCCAATAGCAGCTCAGCAGAAACTCAGATCTTTCTTCTCCTTGCAGCTCTTGATGTGGAGGGGCGGAGCCTGAAGAGGAAGCATCTTTTTGCAGTTGGTGCTGCAGCTTTGGGCATGTTTTCCAACTCTTTAGCTTCTGCTGTTCATGGAGTCGTGTCTCTCTGTTCTTGGAAAGGAGAAATGTGCAGAGAACTTTTCCCATTTCCACTCCCTCCTTTCAGCTGCTGCCCACTGTTCCCCCCTGAGTCAGGAGGGAGGAGCATCATCTGTTCTGCCCACCCCCCATCAAGAAAGACATCAGCACCACCTGAACATTCCAAAGCTCTTTTCCAACCCATTTCTACTGAGAAGGAACCAAACACATGAAGATTAGAACAGCTGGAACAGGATGAGGGGGAAGGCTAAAGATTCAAGTCTGTGTGTGAGTCAAAGATAGAGTGAAGACAGAAATCAATAGAAAACACAGAGTTGATTCAAAAGAGCATTTATTAGATCCAAACAGGCTGCAGGAATTTTACAGACAGCTTTCAGTTTGAAGCCTTTTGACACTTATATGCAGTTCTGCAAACAGCCAGCAGGTGTCTCCCTTCTCCCTCCTGCTTCAATGCAGTTGGTGTTGTTGCAGCAGCTGCATCAAAGTGATTCTCTGCATCCAGAGGCTGTCATTCTTCACTAAGATGCACTCTGTTCATTCATGTCCTCTGGAGGACATGAATACTTACAGGACATGAATCAAGTACAAACCAAAAAAATACTCAAAAGCATGAATACTTCCTTACTGTAAAAATAACATGTTCTAAACACAGTTTAAGCACGGTCTAAGATTAATGTGCTGCCGTGCTTCCCAAGTTCAAATCCAAAAGCTAATGCCCATAAAAGACACGGCGGCTCCCAAAATTCAGCCAAATGGCTCCAACACTATGAACATTCTGGTCACATGACCATGTTGGAGGTTTTTGAATGAAACTCTGTGTTTGTTTGTCAATGACAGTTTCAAGAGAAACAGAAATCAAGTGTAAAAAATCTGGAACCAGAATCTTGTTCCTGAGACAGAACCAGGATCCAACGCCTGACTGTGGTTACCCCTGACCCACACATAGATCTATGTCATCCAGAAATGTTCTGTCTGATCAATGATTCCCTCAATCCTTGGTTGGTCCATCCCAAACTCACGTCTGTTCATCAAATGTAGATCATAGAAGAAAGTGATGGTCTAAAAAAAAATCTGTGTTTTTCTCCAGATCCTGGAGCTGCTGAACATCTGAATCCAACCCATGTTTCAGATCAACACTCCAAGTTAGAATGAGAAGAGGAAGAGGGGAGGGACTGATGCCAAGGGGAGGGACTGATGCCGTAGTATCGCGAGACCCAACGAGACGAGTGTGGTGAGTCAACTTGGCGGCACGTAAGCAGTTGTACAAACATTTCCGATCTTGTTTCAATATTCCGCGATATTAAATTAATCCGAGCAACTAACATAACTTGATAAGATTATTAAGCCTTTGTCAGCCTGGAGGACCTGGAGAAATTCATTGACGAGTGTTATAATACCTGCGTCATGGGGAAAACCAACACCAACACCCCCTACTCCAAGCAAACACGGCCTGAAGAATCTCCCGGGGCTGCCTCCTCTCCAGGCAGCGGCATGAGCAACATCCTTGATTCCATTGATAAAAAGCTCTCCAGCCTTGATTGCCGCCTTAACCTGCTGGAGATCCTCCACAAAGAATTTCAAGGTCTGCGGGAGTCTCTGGAGTTCAGCCAGCAGCAGGTGCGGGAGCTAGCAGCGGAGAACCAGGCCCTCAGAGAGACTGTGAAGATCCAGGGCAATGACACCGCCGTCTCTCCGAGGACAACCGATCCATCAAGGAAACCCTCCTGGATCTTCAGTCAAGGAGCATGAGGGACAATCTAGTGTTCTCGGGGATTCCAGAGGAGGCAGGAGAGGTCCATTAATGACTAAATATTTCTAATCCAATAGATCTTGCTTTGATTTAAAGCTTTTATTTAAAAAAATGTCAGATTAAATTGTATTTCTTCATCTTGAATCCTTAATTGTAAAATTTATTTTGAAATGATCGCATTGCAGAAAAACATCTCAAAAAGTCTTTAGTTCTCCTCCTCTGAAAGTATTTACTGACATCTCTAAACTAGAAAGGGGCCTTGAAAACATGAGGATCCACAGGGCCCAAAATGTCTGAATATGGCCCTGCAGAGGAGCTGCTGATGGTTCTGCTGGTAGTCCTAACCAGCGGTCACCAACCCAGTGTCTGCAGGTACCAGGTCGCCCCAAGTGGCCACATAAGTCGCCAGCAAGACTGTTTTAAAAATAGCACAACTCACGAGTGAGCTGCGTCTAAAGTTTACTTTTATTATTTTGCTATTCTTTTTCAATCACATTTGCATATATATCTATTAAAACGCGCGGGATCACTGGTTCTTAACTGATGGAGGAGGAAACACCGACCCCTGGTTTTAAGGCACAGAGAGACACTCCTACTATGGTTCAGTCAGTTATTCTGAACAAATAAATAAATAAAACTCTTTATGCTCAGCAATAAAATGTTATTTACATTTTAATAAATGTTTTACAAAACATCAAAAATGTCTCGGAAGGGTTTGTGATGAGTGAGGATAGTTGACGGGCATTCTCCAGCCACCCGCGCACGTTAAAACATTGCTCACTGTAAAGCTGACCCATCCAACCATCCATCCATCTTCCTCTGCTTGTCCAGGACCGGGTAGCAGGGGGAGCAGTCTAAGCAAAGATACCCAGACTTCCCCCGCCCTGGCCACTTCCTCCAGCTCCTCTGGGGGGACCCTAAAGCGTTCCCAGGACAGCCAAGAAATGTAGTCTCTCTGGTCGGGCCATGTTTACAACACCCCTTGTGGCCCCCCTTTTTTCCCCGGGGTGCTCCCCTCCTGGGCGGGGGCAGCTGGCCCCTGCCTTGCTCCTCCCTGGACCAACCGTGGGCCGAGTGGGTGGCTGCCTGGAGTGCGGAGCGGGTCTCCCTTGGGGGGTCCTGGTTCGTACCTGGGGTTGGGGCGGGGGGATGCCCAGAACTCCTGGGTGGTGATGGGGTGCTCGTCTGGGGCTGCGGGTGGCCTTCTCGGGTGGGGCCCTAAGTTGGGCTCTTCCGGCGCGGCGGGGGGGCTGCTCTCCTGGTTGGGCTGGGGCGGCGCTCTCTTTCCCCTGTGCCTCCCTGCTCTCTGGCTCTGGGGGCCTCGCGGTGGTCCTGCTGGCCCTGGCCTGGGTGGCGGATCTGGTCGCCCGGGGGGCGGTTGTTCCCTGCCTGCTGCCGTGTGGCGTTGAGGGGTTCCGGCTGCCGCTGCTGTTGCAGCGGAGGTCTTGGTGTGGGGATGGCTGGGCACTGTCCTTCCTTCTTTTCACATTCCACCATCCATTTTAGAAGAACATAAACACTCACCTGAGCACAGGTGTTAGCTCACCTTTGCACTCATAGTTTGCATGGTTGAATGAATGAAATATTTCACACTAGTTGGTTTAAAGGCATAAGTATGCTTGTGTGAACACTATGTGTTTTGTGTACATGTTGACATGTGGACATTTTTGCAGCTAGCAGGTGTGTTAATAACATTTGAGTGTGTGTGTGGACAGGCCCCACCCTTTTTGTACTACATTTAAACATTATCGTAATGATAAACAACCACTAAACTTGCTGCTCTATGCTGCTTCATGGTGTCCCCCCCCTCCTACTATCACCCTCCTAAAAAGAGTGCAGACGCTTTTTCCCCTGCTCCTGCCGCTTCCTGCTTT
>CM074509.1:22226522-22243637 GCA_037389245.1 Oryzias sinensis | reverse complement strand
CCTGCTGGCCCTGGCCTGGGTGGCGGGCTTGGTCGCCAGGGCGGCGGTTGTTCCCTGCCGGTTCCCGTGTGGCGTTGGGGGGATTCCGGCTGCCGCTGCTGCTGCGGTGGGGGTCTTGGGGTGGGGATGGCTGGGCACTCTCCCTCCTTCTTTTCACGTTCCACCATCCATTTTAGAAGAACATAAACACTCACCTGAGCACAGGTGTTAGCTCACCTTTGCACTAACAGTTTGCATGACTGAATGACTGAAATATTTCACACTAGTTGGTTTTAAGGCATAAGTATGCGTGTGAACACTATCTGTTTTGTGTACATGTCGACAGGTGGACATTTTTGCAGCTAGCAGGTGTGTATAACATTTGAGTGTGTGTGTGGACAGGCTCCGCCCTTTTTTTTTTACTACATTTGAACCTTACCATAATGATTAACAACCAGTAAACTTGTTGCTTTATGCTGCTTCATGGTCTTATCCCCCTTCCCCTCCTATTATCAACCCCTACCCCCCCTCTCTCTATCGTCCCTCTCTCTTCTTCCCCTCTTTCCTTTTCCGTCCGGTCCAACACCAAAGATTTTCAGACATGATTGAAATTAATAAAGGTTGGCCTCAATTACAAAAGGGGTTTATCCAGACATACCTTTGGTTTGTCTGAAGATTAATAACCCCTCTTGTTAAAGTAAAATCTGTCCAACACAAGAGGCCTTCAGCTCTCATCTGTCTGCCCAGCTGTTGGACAGGACAAGTAAAAAAAAAAAAAAAAAAATTACCAGTTTTCACATATATGTAAAAGACGATTAGCATGGATGCTAACATTACATTGAAAACGCCATAGACCGGCTAACGCGATTAGCATTGCTAACGTTTTTAAAACCTTTTACATGCAGACATTCTTTGAAACGACAAAAAACTGAACACTGTCATCTGAATATCACTTATCACTTAACTTACAGACATATGTAATTCAGGGTTGTGACGAGAAATATGTAATAGATGACAAACAACACAACTGCTCTGCTCGTACGTTGGTGCCGCGAGATTCTACGGCAAGCCGAAAGGGACAATAATGCTGCGCAGCAACTACTCTGCCAGCTTTTCTAAAGGGGGGAGCACACTCCCCGTCTGGTATAAAGTATCATACCACTATGACTCTCTATGTAGTAAAACAATGTCCGAGACAGGTCTTGAATAAACACTTCACACAATCACCCTGACATCCACTTTACGGACTCTTCCATCCTGGCCTGGAAATGTGTTGACAATCAGTCCCATAGGCCATTCATTCCGCTTGATTTCAGTGTCTTTTAAGAGAACCACGTCTCCAATGTCGAAGTTAGGTTGACCTGCATGCCATTTCCGCCTTGGTTGCAGTGTTGCAAGATACTGTTGACGCCATTGTTTCCAGAATGAATCTGCAAGGCTCTGGACTGGCTTCCACTGACTCCGGTAAAGATGTTTTAAGTCGAGTTGTCCTAGAGGAGCCGACACAGAATCGTTTTTCTGAGTCAAAAGCATGGCAGGAGTAAGAACAGTGGCGTTGTCGGGATCTGATGACACAGGGATGATGGGTCTTGCATTCCTAATAGCGACGACCTCTGCCAGAAGTGTGACTAAAACCTCATGTGAAAGTTTGGGGGAATGCAGTTTAAGCAGCATAGCATCTAAAATGCGACGAGCAATGCCTATCATTCTTTCCCAGGCTCCTCCCATGTGGAAGAGTGTGGTACATTGAACTCCTATGTAAAGCCCTGTTCGTTGAGGTAAGACTGAAGCTCTGTCTCTTGTGGTGTTATTCCAAGTTCTTTACAGGCACCAACAAAGTTTGTTCCAAGGTCAGAACGAAAGAGTTTTGTTGGTCCTCTGATAGCTGTGAATCTCCGAAGAGCATTTATGAAGCTTGCTGTAGATAGAGACTCCACTACTTCTATGTGAACTGCTCTTGTGACCAGACAAGAAAACATGACGGCCCAGCGTTTTCCTTCTGAAAGACTTCCTCTCGTCCTACGAACACAAATGTTCCATGGACCGAAAACATCCACTCCAACGTGTGTAAATGGAGGAACTTGTGCAACACGATCAGTAGGTAAGTCTGACATTTTTTGGGTTCCTGTGTCTCCTCTTAACTTCAAACAGATGACACACTTGTGTAGGATGCTTGCTATAAGTCTCTTTCCTCCAACGATCCATAAAACAGCAGACCTAATGGCTCCTTCCGTGATGTGTCTGCCCTGGTGTGCGACACGTTCATGGTAATAACGGACCAGCAATGTTGCAATGTGATGGTTTTTTGGGATTATTATTGGATGTTTCTCTTCCCAAGGAATTGCTGCTGAGGTCCAGCGACCACCCAGACTTCATGCTTTATGCAGCGGATGATTACAGTCCTAGCCTTTGAGAGGCTGTCTGTCTTTGTTTCTTCTAAAGCTTTAGAAAAAGATCTGACTTTCACAATCAGTTTGGCTACTCCATTAATAAGCTGCTTCCAGCTGGAAAAGCGACCAAATCTGTGTGAACCAAGGTGAGTTTCAGAAACTGTTGTGGCCATGCTTGTTATCAGGGGGCGCACTTCTGCGTCCAAGTCTGGCTCCACAAGCTCAAAATCTTCTTGCTGTGGAGGAATGGCTTCGTTTTCCTTTTTCAGAAAGAGTGGTCCAGAAAACCAATTGCTTTCCTTTAGGACAGTAGCTGGTATAGCTCGCGTGCCATGATCCGCTGGATTGTGCCCCGTACTGATGAAGTGCCACTGATCAGGACGTGTTGACTTTTGGATGAGTGCCACCCTATTGGCAACGTACACGTAGAATCTTCGGTTGGAGTTGTAAATGTAACCCAGTACAACTCTAGAAATAGAAATATCTTTATTGTCATTGTACATGTACAACGAAATTACAGTGCAATTTTTCCGGTGGAATAAAAAGTCAGTAAGAATAAAAAACTAAAAACTGCGAAATAAGACAATATAAGAAAGATATGTTAAAAAATATACAACAAAATATAAGAAGGAGGTTACACCTTCTCCGGTTATTGCACACTTCCCTAATAAATTACCTTTATTTAGCAGCGTTTAAGGCGAGGGAGCCGGTTTAGCTCGTGCTGGTTTGCGGCGCCTTCCATCCGTGCAGCCGGGGTTCGAATCCGGGCTGCTCGCTGTTCCCTTCTCTACCTCTGTGCCGGTCCCAAGCCCGGTTGCCTTGAGAAGGTTGCGTCAGGAAGGGCATCCGGCGTAAAACATTGCCAAAATTACCATGCGACTTGTTCGCTGTGGCGACCCCTGATGGGAGAAGCCGAAGAGGAAGAAGAAGATTTAGCAGCGTTTAAGGCCACGATGGCTCTCGGATAGAAGCTGTTTTTTAATCTGTTTGTCCTTGTTTTAATTGTTCTGTATCTTCTGCCTGAAGGCAGCAGTTCAAACTGGGAATGTCCGGGGTGTGATGGATCCAGCAGAATGTTTTGAGCCTTTTTTAGGCAGCGGGAACTGAACAGTTCTTCCAGGGATGGGAGAGGGCAGCCAATGATCTTCTGGGCTCTCGTGCTGACTCTCTGGAGAGCTGTCCTAGCCGCAGCTGTGCAACTGGCAAACCAGGCACAGACACAGTACGTTAAAATGCTCTCTATTGAGCAGCGTTAGAAGGACACAAGCAGTTTCTCACTCAGTTTGTTTTTCTTTAAAAGCCTGAGAAAATACAGTCTCTGCTGGGCCTTCTTCACCAGAGCAGTGGTGTTGGCGCCCCAGGTCAGGTCCTGCTCAATGGTGACGCCCAGGAGTTTGAAAGCAGCCACCCTCTCCACACAATCCCCACCGATAGACAGTGGCTGAATCTCTGTTATTTTCCTCCTGTAGTCCACCACCAGTTCCTTGGTCTTTGTTGTGTTGAGGATTAGATTGTTTTTTTCACACCAGACACAGAGCCGCTCCACCTCGTCCCGGTAAGCAGACTCATCATTCCCAGAGATGAGCCCCACTACTGTGGTGTCGTCTGCAAACTTAATGATGGTATTGCTGGGGTGGGTGGAGGTGCAGTCCTGTGTGTAGAGGGTGTAGAGCAGGGGGCTCAGCACACAGCCCTGTGGGGAGCCGGTACTGAGGGTGAGAGCTGTCGACGTGTGGGACCCTACTCTAACCCTCTGGGGGCGGGCTGTCGAGAAGTCCAAAATCCAGAGGCATGTGGAGGTGGGGAGTCCGAGGGCCTCCAGTTTGGAAACAAGTCTGTGAGGGAGGATGGTGTTAAAGGCGGAACTGAAATCCACAAACAGCAGCCTCACGTAGCTCCCCAGTTGCTCCAGATGGGACAAAGCAGTGTGGAGAGTGGTGGTGATGGCATCTTCTGTGGACCTGTTCACCCTGTATGCAAACTGGTAGCTGTCAAGTGTTGATGGAAGGCATGAGGTAATGTGGTTGCGTACCAGTTTCTCAAAGCATTTTGTGATGATCGGGGTCAAGGCGACGGGTCTATAGTCCTTGAGGCCTGTGCTTGCGGATGTTTTGGGCAGAGGGACAATAGTTGAGGATTTGAGGCAGGGTGGGACGATGGACTGATGTAAGGAACGATTGAAGATCTTAGTAAAGACCCCCGCCAGCTGGTCCGCACAGTCCTTCAGCACCTGTCCAGTGATGCCATCAGGTCCGGCAGCCTTCCTCAGGTTCACAGACCTCAGCGTGCACCTCACCTCATCTTCCTCTACTGTCCGTGTAGAACTTCACTGCATGTATTGTTATGTCCAACTCATCCAACAACATGTTGGCTAGCTCTACTGCAAGCACAGCAGCACAGAGCTCTAGACGTGGCACCGTGTGGCACAGTTTTGGAGCTAACTTGGACTTTCCCATGCAGAATCCAACATGAATGTGTCCCTGATCATCCACTGCTCTGAGATAAGCTACTGCAGAAATAGCTGTTGTAGAAGCATCTGAAAAGACGCATAGTTCTCTGTTTTGTGTCGAAATTAAAGAAATGGGTAGATATGTTCGTGGAATCTGAAGCTGCTTGAGTTCGATGAGTGAATCTTTCCACGATGTCCACTTTGTCTCTTTCTCAGTAGGCAATGGAGCGTCCCAGTCACAAGATTCTGTCGAAAGTTCTCTGACTAGGGCTTTTCCTTGTACAGTTATCGGAGCCACAAAACCCAATGGGTCAAATAGGCTGTTGACGGCTGAGAGAACACCCCTGCGAGTAAATGGTTTCTCTTCTCTGGAGACAAGGAAAGCAAAGCTGTCACTTTGGAGATTCCAGATGAGTCCTAAGGTTCTTTGTGCAGGTAGGGGATCAACACCAAGTGCTAAATCTTTCAACTCTTTAGCTCGATTTTTGAATGGAAATGCTTTCATCACTGCTTCCTGATTAGAGGCTATCTTGTGTAATCGAATGTTTGAGACGGGTAACATTTCTTTGGTCTCTTTCAGCACACGGATCGTGTTGTCAGTGGTAGGAAATGAAGTCAGTCCATCATCAACATAAAAGTTCTTCAAGACAAATTGGCTTGCTTCCAGACTGTATTCTCCCAGTCCTTGTAGTGCTGTTCTCCTCAAACCATATATATCAACGGCTAGAGAGGGGCTATTGCCGAACACATGGACAGTCATGCGGTATTCCATAACCTCCTTGGTAGGGTCATTGTCTTTAAACCATAAGAACCGCAGAAAATCTCTGTGCTTCTCACAAACCTTGAAACAATAGAACATTTGTTCTATGTCTGCTGCAACAGCGACAGGTTCTTTCCGAAAACGAGTGAGAACTCCTAGGAGTGAGTTGTTCAAATCAGGTCCTGTTAAAAGAACGTCATTAAGGGATATGCCATCATGCTTGGCGCTGGAGTCAAATACAGTTCGTATTTGTCCCGGTATGCGTGGATGGTAGACTCCAAAAATTGGTTGGTACCAACATTCTTGGTCCTTGGCGAGCAGAGTAGTTGGTTCTGCATAACCAGATTAAAAAATTTTCTTCATGAATGCAAGAATGTGATCTTTCATATCTTGTCTTCTTTCCAGCATGCGTCATAATGTCTGAAAACGTTTTTCCGCTTGCACTCTGTTGTTGGGGAGTTTGCGCCTTGGCACCTTGAAGGGCAGTGGAGCCACCCAACTGTTTGAGTTGTCCATGAAGACCTCCTGGTCCATTATCTCCTAGAAGATTTTATCTTCAATTGACATAGCAGGCTTGTCATCATCGGCTGTTTGCTGAAAGACTCCTTGACCAAGACAGTCTCTCTCTTTAAACAGTTCGTCCTCATCCGCTTGAAAGACAACTGGATGCTGTAGCATTGGAACTTCCATCTTCTCTTTGAAGTAGAAGCTGCTTGGACATGGGTCAAAAAGAGATGGACGCAGAATAAGGATGGTTGCTTTGGTATCAAGAGGAGGGATCTTTTCTCCAACATGTTTGAGATGTGCGTAGTGTTGAGCAATCTCAGGCGTAGGGATTTCTGATTTGTCATCCGGTAACATGTCACATTCGATCAAAGCTGGGAGTGGGATGAGAGTTTTTCCATCTAAGGACTCCATAACAAAATTATTGGCTCTTCTTACCTTAGTTTCGATTACTCCTGAGCATGTTTTCAATGTGTATGAAGACGAAGCCTCTTTAATGCCGAAGAGCTCGAACAGCTGACTTCTCGCTAAGGACTTATTGCTCTGCTCATCAAGAACAGCGTAGGTTTGGATGGCTTTTTCCCTCTGGCCTGCAGGATAAACTCTGACGAGACAGATTTTTGCACATGACCTTGACTTAAACCTAGACCCACACATATCGGTGCATTTTGATGTGACGGCTACATTAGCTTCTCCTTTTGGCTCCCCGCCTTGATTTTGTGGAGTTGTGGGGGCCTCTGTAATCCATGGTGCCGGCCCTGGATGCAGCGCTGTAGGGTGAGTCTCACTCTTACACTCTCTACACTGAACATTCTTATTGCAGTTCTTTGCTAAGTGATTGGATGATGCACAGCACCTGTAGCATATGTTTTTGCCCTTGAGATAAGTTTTCCTCTCCTCCAAAGGTTTACTACGAAAGCCCCGGCACTTCCAAAGGGGATGTGGCTTGAGATGTAAGGGACATTGTTTGTCTAGGTCCATTGTTCCCCTTTCAGCAGTGTTGTCATTACAGTTGCCAGAGTCGACAAAGACTTCGGTCTTTCTGACAGAAACGGGTGTCTTCATGTTTTGTTTGTTGAGTTTTTCAGGTTAGTTAGTGCTTGAACTGCCAATGAGTGTAGCAAAACTTGGATCGTTCAAAATCTTGGCTTGGTCGCAGACGAATATTGCAAATATAGAGAACGGTGGATAAGATGCTCTGTGAGCTTCTTTGTATCGAGAGGCTAGAGAAACCCACTTGTCGTGCAGAGAGTACGGCAGCTTCTGGATGATAGGAGTGATGCCACGAGATGTATCGAGATAGCTGAGCCCAGGTAAAAATCCATCTGTTCTGGCGGCTTCTAGTTCCAGAAGAATGTCTCCCAGTTCTCTCAACCTTTGATTTTCTCTTTTGGTAATTTTTGGAAAATACTCAACTTTTCTGAGGAGGGCATTTTCTATAGCTTCAGGTGATCCGTAGCAGTCCTCCAACCTTTGCCACACCATATTCACACCTGCTGTTGCATTGTGAATATGAACTGCTCTGATTCTCTTTCTATGTTCAGATGATTTTGGTCCAAGCCATTTACACAATAAATCCAGCCCTTCTCTGGGTGTTAAATTTAGACTTTCTACAGAGCTACAGAAAGATGTTTTCCAGGCCCAGTAATTCTCTGGTTGGTTATCGTAGCCCTGAGCTTAAAATTTCACTGCGTACCAAGTACTTTGCCAGATCTGTCATAGCCGCTGGACTGGACTCTGTGGCATTGGTAGCAGCAGCTGGAGGAGATTGGGAAGCTTGGTTGACATGGCTGGATGGTGTTGGATGGTGAAACTGATTCCAGTGGTAAAATGTTCCTCTGGGTGGAGGTGGATCATGTCTGTGTTCAAACTCGAACTGAGTGTTTTCAAACTGAGTTTTTTCGGATGGGTTTCGATATTGGGGGTAACTTGGAGGAGTGTCCTGTTTGAATGCACGTTGAGCAGGTAGTACGTGAAACTCGTGAACATTACTCTTACTTGACTGTGTGTCTGCATTCCCTTTGCAGCTTTTAACCATTTTTTGCTGGTGTTTCTTCATTTCTGGGGTTTTTTGCAGCTTCGAGTCATGGTGAGAGTGCTTAGAGTTTAGATTCTTTTTAACGTCATGGTCAATGGATTTACTGTGTAAGCTCATACATTCTAGGTCCCCAAATTCATTCTCTGCAGCTGATTCCAAGACTTCAGCTTCTGCTATGGCGGCTGCAGCAGCACTTTCTAGTCGCAACTTGTAAAGATTTGCTTGAAGCTCCGCTTTCTTTCGTGCAGCCTCAGCTGCAGCCTTTTGTTGCTCCTCTTCAATATATGCTTGTGCTTTAATCATGTCAGCTTCTCGTTGAGCAAATGATGCTTGTGTTCGTGCAGCCTCCGCCTTTGCGCATGCTCTGGCTGCTATAGCACTGGTTGAGGACAACCGGCTGGTGCGTGAAGAGTTGGAGCATTGTGATCTTATTCCAAAGTATTCGATATCTTTATCCATCAGGCTGGCTGCTCTACTTACATAATAATATTGTGTGTTTCCACGTAGATCTCTTCTGTGGGAAACCCGTCAGGTGGTAGTCTTTTCACTATTCTGCCCTCATTAAAAATCCAGGAGTCAGCTTGTACGTTTTGGACATTTATGAGAAACACTGTGAAACTGAAATACAGAAATACACATTAATAAACTTTAATGTGTTACATTCTTATTTTTCTCATAACAAATATTCAACTATGCAAACACAAAACCATAATATGTGCTAAAATTACCAGTTTTCNCTTTGAAATGACAAAAACTGAACACTGTCATCTGAATATCACTTATCACTTAACTTACAGACATATGTAATTCAGGGTTGTGACGAGAAATATGTAATAGATGACGAACAACACAACTGCTCTGCTTGTACGTTGGTGCTGCGAGATGCTACGGCAAGCCGAAAGGGACAATAATGCTGCACAGCAACTACTCTGCCAGCTTTTCTAAAGGGTGCAGCAAACTCCGGGTCTGGAGTGGTTTTCTGCCGGGAACTTGACGTGACGTGGAGCAGAGAGCAAATCTCTGATGAGAGTTTGCCATATACGCCATATAGTTTGCCAGTATATACTGTATATATACTGAGTCTGACATATACATCACTGCAGACGCGTGTTTAAATTCACTGAGCGCAAACTCTGTCATTAGAGATTGCTCTCTGCCCCGCTGCACATCATGTCCCCGGCAGAAGACCACTCATAACAACCAAAGTGTTTATTAAAGCCACCCTGCGTTTCTCCTCCTGCTATCAGCTCTGCAGTTCTCGGCCGATAAATTCGAGCTCATTCAGGAAGTCGCGAGGGACGCGCTTCATACGGAGCCAGCAGCGCCAAATGCCTCATAATATGCCATGCTCCCCACTTTGCACCGTTTACAGCAGAGAATGACATACGATGATTGCTGCTTTCTGTCTTTGTAATAAAATGCCTCATTTGTTAATACAAAAGTATCTTTGTGTAATCTTACTGTGTAGTAATCATCAGTATATAAACAATAATGTTCAAATAAACATGTAACTAATAAACATGACGGTGGAAAGAAAGGAGTACTTTTAAAAACAAATCTTTTCTGGCTTGTGATCTACACTCATGTCCTTGAAAATCGATCGAGATCGACGTAATGAGCAGCCTTGATATAATATATACATGCATAATATATATAAAGATGTAAAAACGGGTTGTGGCTCTGGGTGCTTTCTTTTCACTAGGGGCGGTCCCAAATGGCTCTTTGAGTAGAAAAGGTTGCCGACCCCTGACATAGGTGCTTGTTGGAAGATGAGTTGGCATTGTAGTAAAAACCCACTGCAGACTTCAACATCTCCGTAGAAGGGTTCCGGTTGGAGGGGGAAGTTTTCCGATGATGTAGCGGAAGCAGTAGTAGGAGTGTTCCCGGAAGACGGTAGCTGAATAGGCACTGTGGGATTAGAGATTTGTCTGGTTAATTCTATGAGAGTTTGAGTAATACCGTCAAGGTGGCGAAAAGGATCCTGCTGTGCAGAGGATGTCTGGACGACAGGGCTTAGGAGTATTCCTTGCTGCGATATGGTGAGGCGGAGTCCTTCCGGATCAGCTGGATCGGGAGTTTGGCCAGTTCGTTCTGTCATAGTATTTTTAGACTTGACAGACCCAGATGCTGGAACCCGGAAGAAAACCGAGGAGTCGAGAGGTAAGTAAAGGGGTTTTTAATATATGGTTGGTGATATTGATAGTTGACTTGCATGATTGAATCATAAGAAAAGAGTTCGAATCCTTGACTTGAAGGCGAGGCGTGGGTGGAGGGTTTCAGGGACAGCAAGCCTGATGCAGGAGATAAGGCGTGAAACCAAGGATGACTTCAATGACTTGGGGCCTCATTTATAAAACTTTGCGTAGGATTTGCGTCAGAAGTGGCGTACGGATGAAACATAGGACGTGCGTACGCACAGAAATATTCGGATTTATAAAACCGTGCGCACGCACATCCTACGCATCTTTCCCTTAATAAATCACAACCGATTCTAAATGCAGCGCAGCTTTTGCGGCTTCGTGACACGCCCATAGTTGCCCATAAATAGTCCGTGAAACGCCCACAAATGAATATTCATTGATTGCAAAACCATGGCAAACACAGAGAGGAAATAAAAAAAAACGTAACTTCACTCAATGTGAAGTAGAAGTTATCGTTGGCGAGGTGGAAAAGAGGAGACAAATGTTGTTTGGAGGGTCAGAGCTTGCGTGAAGGACCGCACATTTTCTCGTACGCACAAAAGAAGGCATACGCCACTCTCTACGCAATAGTTGAGATTTATAAAAAGCAAACTTGACGGGAAAATGTGCGGTCCTTCACGCAAGCTCTGACCCAGGCGTACGCACAAAAACGGGTGAAATGAGAAACGGCGACACCGTCGGCAGATGGAAGAAACACGTGAAAGTGAAAATGACAATCCTGCCTCTCAGAAATGACATGAAGACTTCACAAAGCAAGTCTGACAATTAACAGCCTACACGAACACCCGTTTGATCGATCAGCAGTGAAACAAACAAAACAATCAAACGAAAATTACAACAGAAATTCAAATGAACACTTATTTGGAAAAAAAAAAGTGAAACATGTTCTGCAATATTGGCATGTTGTGCAATTCATCCTCATAAATAATATAGTTAACAGAACGAAATAATGTACAAAACTGATATTCTCGTCAGTGTGTCCGTCTGGCGGAGCAGATATCAGTGCGGGCGTGCGGACGGACAGATGTACTAATTGTCCACTGGGGAAAGTTGTTTTCATATTAAAACATTTCTTCATAAGCTATGGAATTATGGTATTCATGCATATGCCTTTAATTTGTTTTATTTTTGATAAAACAATGTATGGCGTTTGTCTCAACCATCCAGAAAGCAACAAGAAATTACATTTGCGCTGAAAAATTTCCCATTTCCACGTGGAATATTACCGACATCTGTAGCTTGTCAGATGTAATTAAATGGAGGGAAATAGAGTGCCCCATCACAATGCGGAATGACGCACAATGGCTGATCTTACGCTCTTAGAAGATGTGGCAAATGGAAGAATTCGGAGTGAACGCATCTTTAGACAGCAAGAAGACTTGCTGGCAAATGAGGACGAGTGGCTTATGAGCCGGTTCTGACTTCCTTGAGCCGTCCTGTTGGACCTCTGCGGGCTTTTGGGCCCGGCGTTACAGAGGAGCACTCGGAGGAACCACGCGTGTCAACCGGTGCATCTGGCACTCCGGTCCCCCCGGCGCATGCATCTGGCGCTCCGGTGTCCCCCCCCGATGGAGCGCTGTAGCCTCACAACCTCGAATGGTTGTGAGGCTACAGCATTTATGGCGTCTGCCACCGTTTGCCGCTCACGTGCCTTTTTGGCATTAGTAATGCCCACACTGTGCCCTCCAAACAACACTTTTCTCCTCTTTTCCACCTCGCCAACGATAACTTCTACTTCACATTGAGTGAAGTTACGTTTTTTTGATTTCCTCTCGGTGTTTGCCATTGTTCCGCAATCAATGAATATTCATTTGTGGGCGTTTCACGGACTATTTATGGACAAATATTGGCGTGTCATGAAGCCGCAAAAAGCTGCGCTGCATTTAGAATTGGTTGTGATTTATTAAGGGAAAGATGCGTAGGATGTGCGTGCGCACAGTTTTATAAATCCGAATATTTCTTTGCGTACGCACGTCCTATGTTTCATCCGTACGCCATTTCTGACGCATATCCTACGCAAAGTTTTGTAAATGAGGCCCCAGGTGAGTACCCGTGGACAGTAATACGTAGAGGAACAATGAACTGACGTTGAATACTGGCACTGGATTTCCTTAAGTAGCTGCGGCTTGATGAGATGAATGAAGTCAGCTGATTACATCAGGAAGGGAGCAGAGGAGGGAGGGGGGAGGAGACTGACAGAGGCACCATGACTCTTTTATGTTTTGCACTAGCTTTCTGCTTTTTTGCTGAACTGCAGGAACAAATGGATGACTGCCCCCATATTTCTGGCTCTTTGCACCAGTTCCTCAAACACACAAGCCTCCTGATCTGTTCAGAGGAGGGAGAAGCTCTCTTTTTCTGAACTACATGTCCAGAGAAAAAAATCATCTCTCAGGGCACTGATGGTGCTGCTGTCTCCACTTACTTGTGCTAGGCGGCCCCTTGCACATATAATTAAGGGTACAGTCCTCCAAGCTGATTGTGGGCTCTGCCTTGTAGCGCTCCACACAGTTCTCAATGCAGTCCTTGTCTTCACCAGGTGAAGATTCTTGAGTCAGTTTTTAGGTGGTGGGGGCTCCTCCAATGGTTCTTGATTTCTAGGCCTCCTGCTATGGCTCTCCCTGAGTAAAACACTGACTGACCTCCACACCTCTGGTCTCTGGTGTCCACTCAGACACTTGAGGATCGGGGGCTGTTGCTATCCTCAGCCATGAGATGTTCATTTTAGCCTCACAGGTTTCCATGTCTGTTGTAACGTTCTCTTTGAATTAAGCCAAGTCTGCTGGGTCATCCTCACAGTTTTCACCACTTGGGACAGATTTTTTTTTTTAGAACTTTGTTGAACACAATACAAAACAACACCAGAACACTTAGATTAAGTTCACAATATATGCTCTTTGTTGATGTAGATTCCCAGGTATTTAATTTCTGATTTAATGGGTGCTGGGTTAAAACAACCTGGAACATATCAATAACACAATAAAGGAGAGAAAGACAAAAGACCAAGGTAACTTTTTATGAGGAGAACAAACAGATAATTGTACCCAGTTACAATCTCTCTCCGCTCTGGTGCACATTTGTGTCGCCTCCCCTTTTATTACGTTTTTGGGATTTCCCTAATTTACACATGTGCTGAGCTCTAAGGAGGGGATACAGATAAGAATACAGCTGCAGCGCTATCAGAAAACATTAATTGCAAATTGTCCATCCGTTCACAGTCTTCCCACACCATCTCTGGCCCTGCAAAGCCTTTTCTCACGGATAAACTAACAGAGAGCGTCCTTTGATTCCGGTCTGGAAGCGGATAACATGCTGATGTTGGGAAGACGCTAGGACAGTCAGTTTCCTCCTATGAGTTTCACCTCCAGCTTCCTGTGAAACAGAACTTGGACATAAACACTTCTGCAAACGTGATTATATTACTTATATAGCTAGGTAATTCATAAAAGCAAATATGAGATAACTTATATACATTTTCCAACATTATTCTCCCCTGTTTGTCACATATTTGCTCAAATTCTTAAATCACTTTTAGTCAGCCACCTCATGAAGATTTTTAGCTGTAAGATCATGTTTATGAGCAAAAATATATTTACACTTGGAGGTTTTGTGTTGGAAACACTACACAGTGTCTTCTATGAACAGTACAGCAGTATTAAGGTCAACATCATAATCATCCTCATCAACATATTGCTTCAGGAGAGGGTGCAGCTAGTGTAATAGCTGTGGAGATATGATGACTGCACAAAGAACGCAAGCAAGGAATACAACAGCATCAACACAAGGTCAAGTTTGTTATAAATACAGCTATGGACACCGAAGCCGAAGCTACCAGTGAGCGGTACTTCCCAAACACATCAAGCCAGGAGTCCGACATGGTGGTATCAACACCGAAATGGTCCTTCATCTTTCCATTTAGAGTGCGAAGGCCCTCTATGGCCTTGGTCAGACTGCTGTCTGCAGGGGTGTTATTGGGAATGAACGTGCAACACTGTTCTCCGAACATGATGCACATATCACCCTTTTTAGTCATCAGTATGTTGAGAGCGATCCTGTTCTGGAATGCCATTAAAGATGTAGCAGAAAGCTGTTCATGCACAGCTTCAAACCTTCTGTGTCCAGTTACCTCATTTTTGGATGTTGTAGTGGATGTAGTTGATCCTGTCCAAGTTTTTGTTAATCGTACACCACCAACAGATTGAAGATTCCCAGCTGGCAACCACCTGATTAACTAATTTATATTCATCTGGTACTCCACGAGGAACCCGTATGGCGTCTATGTAAGTAGGGTCAGTGTCTGTCAGCCACACTTCTCGCTTATGTCTAGGTCGCCATCTGTGAGGAGAAATACTAGACAAGTTATTCATCAAAACTTCAACTTAGGATACACAAAAACAGGTAACAGAAGTGTAAGAAGAACACGATAACCTGTAACATTTCTAGGCAATCTGTCGAACAGTCTATTATCACCACACCATCACCAGATGTATCCATGGTGAAAATGCTCTCACATACACATGTGAAAATGCTCTCACACACACTACTGAAAATTTCGATAGAAACGGAAGGCATTTCAGTTTTACTTTATTGTTAGAAACGAAGTTTGTCGACGGAAGGCATTTCAGTGGAAATGAACCTGTGTCCAAATTCCTGCCCTGATCCCCAACTACTAAAACCCTATATAATGCAGCACTATATAGTTCACTGAATTTTAAAAGCAATTCAGACACCCGTGCTCACTACTTTTTTCTTTTGGGTGTTGTTCATAACGCGCTTGAAACGGAAACAAAGTGGCGCATTACCGCCACCACCTGGTCTGGAGGCGAACTACTCCTATTTAACGTGGAGAATGACACTTATTTGTCAGAGTAAAAACATAATAAATATGAACATTTTAAGAAGACTATTTATGAATCTGCTGTGTTCTGATCATGGAAAACGTGGCTGATTTATAAATAATTTAATTACAAACACTTTGGTGTTGATTTAATGTATTTGTTCATAAATAGACCCCCAAGTTATTTTTTCATGCCAATATTTATTTTTTGTTTTTGTGCCAGTGAACGATTAACGGGCTCTTGCAAGGAGGCATTTTTTTTCTGTAGTTTTCTTACACCTTACTGAAAATGGCTTGGAATATGAATCTGTCCGTATTCCTTGGCAATAATTCAACCGTTTTTCGTGAGATCAAACCAAAAACGAGCAGACATGCAGCATCACAGTGCAGCAAGGAGAAGCAGACGTCTCAGAAGATTTCCTCTGGATGCCCTGACCAGACATGAAAAACTTGTGAGTTAAACTTAAAGCTTTTTTTTTAAGTTAAACTTAAACTTTAACTTAAACTTTGTTACTAATCGTGCTCAAGGTTACACAGTCTGCTGGGTAAGAGTTTAACATTCTTTTTCAAGTGAGTTGTGTAGTCTAATTACATGAAACACTTGTGAGTTCAAAGTTTAGAATTTTTTATTCAGAGTCAAACCATATCACTTGTTTTAAACAAAAATACTTTCATTTTTAAAAGTTTAAATGAAAATCCAAAAACCCAGCCAAAAAAAAAAGAAACACGAGATTTTCCAGAATTCATAAATACTTCATAAACTAAAATGTAAGACATCAAAATAAATAGAAACATTCAAAAAATGAGATTTAATTTCCTCAATGAAATAATTAATGTTCTTTTTCCCAGGGTCTTCCACGTCTCTATTGCTTTACCAACAAAAAGGTGCCTGTCCTGGCCCTTTACGCTGACGGTCAGTCCGACGTTCCTCACACTCTGGGGGGGCACAGGAGACTGAGGTCCTGGTGTTTCTTTTCTGGCTGGCGTGTGGCACATCATACAGTGTGGTAGCCAGGGCCTTTGACATGCCACGGTCCACTGTAAGTGACGTTGTCCACAGGACGGCAGACCGCATCCTCCAGCTGATGAGTAGGGTCATCCAGCTTCCCAGTGGGAATGAACTGCCATTAGTCACCTCTGGTTTTTTAGCAGCTCGCTTAGTCTTCCACCTTCCAAAAGGTCACGGGGAGCATTGATGGCTGCCACATAAGAATAAAGGCCCTAAAAGAAAATGCAGTTTGTTATTTTAACAGGAAGCTTTTTTATTCCATTCAAATACAGGCTGTATGTGAATTTAATGCCAAATTTATGGATATTTTTGTTGGGAATCCAGGATCAATCTATGATTCACGGGTTCTATGTAAAAGCCCAATTTATGTAAATCAAACAAACCCACCTGAAGGATCCTTTTGGGTGATGGTGGGCATCCCTGCATTGCACATCCCATCATACTGCTGACACCCTACAGGGAATGCCATTGAGGCAGTTACAGCCAGAACACGCTCTGTTGTGGAGAGAGCGTTTGGCATGATAAAGATGACGAGGAGAGCAATTTTTCTGGGGGCACTGGAAGTAAAACCAACCTTTGCAATGAAAATCATTGCCTGAAAGTCAATTCTGCACAATCTGTACATCAGCAAAGGGGACTGCTTGGAGCCACAGATGTTGAGCCACACCAGGAACATGCAGGACGAGCAAAGTGGCGTCCGTCTGCGAGGACAAATCTCTGCATTCCTTTTAGCTCCAACTGTGACACACATGATTCTAGAAGACCAGGATTATTGTTAACATGTATAGAAATAAATATTAACATATAAAACGAAATTCTAAATATGTACATTTGATATTCATATGAAAATCCTTTTTTTTTTTTTTTTTTTTTACCTTGTCCAGTCCAACAGCTGGGCAGACAGATGAGAGCTGAGGGCCTCTTGTGTTGGACATATTTTACTTTAAC
>CM074509.1:22195978-22226022 GCA_037389245.1 Oryzias sinensis | reverse complement strand
TGTCCAACACAAGAGGCCCTCAGCTCTCATCTGTCTGCCCAGCTGTTGGACAGGACAAGTTAAAAAAAAAAAAAAAAAAAAAAAAAAAAACAAACAAAAAAACGACAACAACTGAACGGAACATTTTTCAAAACTCAATAGTTCACAGTTATGGACCTCCAATAATCCAGTGGTCAGCCCCAGGAACAGCAGCGAATAGCTAATCCAGCCCGGAACCTCCCACTCCCGTTCTTTCATGGGCAGGAAGCTTGTGCTTCCTGGGTAAATTGCACATAGTGCGGTGGCGACGGTCTTCCAGGGTTTCCCGTGGTTGTGCTTTAGTCGCCTTAAAGGCCGAGTCCCCATTAGAATGAGAAACATAGACTCATCCAGACAGACCCATCTGATATTTTAACTTTCTTCTCTTAATTTACTTATACTTATAGCCGAATAATAAGAAAAATAGGTAAAATTGAAACTATAAAGTCACTGACAAACTTTTTTTTTTTTTTTTTTTTTTAAATGTCCCTGCAGGTGTTTACATCTTACCTCACCACCTTGCCTACTTTACTCATGTCCAACACTC
The DNA here is from genome assembly GCA_037389245.1 of Oryzias sinensis. NCBI lineage: Eukaryota > Metazoa > Chordata > Actinopteri > Beloniformes > Adrianichthyidae > Oryzias > Oryzias sinensis. The sequence continues at coordinate 22,225,457 of CM074509.1, read as the reverse complement.
TCTGGGTCTTTGTGGCCTCCACTGATGAGGGCTCTAATGTCTGCTGTGCTCAGCTGCAGTCGGTTCTGTCTTCTGTCGTTGTAGTGGGTTTTCCATCCATCTCTGGCTAATTCCATTTCCAAGACATCTCTGTCCTCCATCTCCATGTTTATTCCCAGCTCTTTCAATGTTGATTTTGCTTCCAATCTTGCGCCTGATTGCGTGAAGATTCTCAGTTGGGCCGGGTATGGTGACTGAGCTCTGATGTTCTTCTCCTTCAATTTTTTAATAACCTCTCGCACCTTTTTTCTTTTCTTCTGTAGATCAGATGAGTAATCCTGGTCAAAATATACTTTGTGCCCTTGGAACTCGACTTGACGTTGCTTCCATGCCTGCTGCAGCACAGCTTGTTTCACTTGAAAGTCCAGAAAGCGAACTATGATGGAGCGTGGTGGCGCTGTTGTGCTTCTGGGTTTCGGTCCGAGGGCTCTGTGAGCCCTTTCCACATTGATGTCGATCTCTTCTCTGATTTCCAGAGCAGTTTTAAAGAAATGACACACGAATTTCACCATGTCATCCTTCTCAGACCCCTCTGGAATTCCATAAAGTCGAATGTTATTCCGCCGGAGTCTATTTTCCATGTCGTCGCACTTGCTAGCGAGGCTAGCTTCTCTATGTAGCAGGTAGCTCAGTACTTTCTCGTGCTGGATGTGGCTATCCTCCTTAGCACTCACTCGATTCTCCACTTCGGTTAATCGTTTGTCTAGACCTTCAGTGCGTTGTTTCAGCTCCTCCATCGTATTTTCCAACCTGTTTAGGGAGCTTTTCAGGTCACAAAAAGAGTCCATATTTTCTTTTCGGAACTTCTTTAATTCCGCTAGCATCTCGGACTCAGCATTAGCATCCGCCATGCTTTTCCCTGGTGTAGCTTCAGCTAGCGTTAGCTGTTTGGAGCCTACTTTTCCGTCGTCATTTCTGTTTCCTTTAGCCTCTTTTTTGTTTGTTCTTTGGGTCGACATCTTCCCTGCAGTGTCTCAGTCGATGTAGTAGTATTTTATAATCACATACATGTCACGGTGCATCTGGCAGGCTCCTCCCCCTCATCAGCCACATCTGATGACACCAGCTGCGCCTCCTCATCATCATCTTCCTGCATACTCTTAAGGAGACCAAGGGCCTGTAATCAACGCTAGTTCGTTGTATTCCACGGTGCATCTCCTGGCCTCGTCTGAAATTCTCTTTCATGGTTACCTCTCGTCTAATCTTGCCTCGTCTTTGCACTACCCCAGGATCTCAACCTCGTCCAGTACTCCTTGGATTGCTGCTCTCTGTTTGCTGGTTTTACCCCGACGCTCCTCTGGCTACCTAGTCGGATCTAACGGTTGTCGCCACCAAGACCCTCCAACCTCCTCCTCCGACTACCACTCAAATACCTGGGACTCAGATCATCCTCGATGTTTCATTAATAACAGTAACTACTTACCTCATCGCGTGCTGAGTCTCTTTCCGGGTTCCAGCACCTGGGTCTACCACAACCCGCTAGTTATGACAGAACGAACTAGCCAAGTCCCCGACCCAGCTGACCCGGACGGACTCCGCCTGGCCATAACCCAACAAGGTATGTTGCTCAATCGCCAGGCCGACGCCCTCGCTCAAATGTCCGCTACCCAACAGGAATTTCGCCGGTTGGACAATATCACACAAACCATAGTCCGGAGTTACGAGCCAAGCATCAAGTTCCGATGCCGCTGCACCTCCTGCTTCCGGTGACACCACCACTGTCATTTCCGCCTCTCCGGAAGAAAACATCCGGTCACAGCCTGAACCATACTATAGTGACGTGGCAGCGTGCAGTGGGTTCCTACTACAATTTCGGCTTCTTTTTCAACAAGCACCCAGGTACTATCATTCTGATCAATGCAAAATCTCTCTGGTTGTCAATTCGCTCCGCAGTAGAGCACTCCAATGACCCCAGGCTTTCTTAGCCTTAAATCCTCTCTCACATCTCCCCTTTGACCGTTTCATCGGTGAATTCCGGTTCGTTTTCGACCAGCCAGGCAAGCAGGAAGAAACCACCCGGCGGTTACTCAGCCTCAAGCAGCGTAACCGTCCGGTAAGTGATCCCATCATTGACTTCCGCATTTTAGCGGTCGAGGCGGGCCGGCCGGACATTGCCCTCAAGGGGATCTTCTATCAATCCTTAAACAACAAAATCAAGGATCATATATGTACCACCCCTAGCACCTTCGCTGACGAGCCCATGCAGATAGGGCACTCAAAACTCTCACCTGAAGAAAGGCTTAAACGCCGCAACGAAGGGTTATGATTTTACTGTGGAGATGCCAGCCACATTGTCTCGCAATGCCCCAATCGTTTAAACTCCCGAGGGGATCTGACTGTAAAAACCACTAAGCCATTCTTATTCATGCCGGTCAAGTTTCCTAGCCTAAATCATGTCCATGAATTTAACGCTCTTATTGACTCTGGAGCTGAACACAGCCTCATCAGTTCTAGTCTCGTTTGCCAACTTGGTTTACCTGTCGAATCATTAAATACTCCTGTTAAAGATGCTGGATTGGGGGGCAAATTACTTTCCAAAATAACACTACATACTGAACCTATCCAGCTTATTACTTCCGGTAATCACCGCGAATACCATCAGTTCTTTGTTACTAACGCACCACCAAACACCAGTAATCCTGGGGTTCTCCTGGTTACGCCTACATAACCCCCAAATAGATTGGTCTAGTTCCTGGGTTATAAACTGGAGTACTTACTGCATGGCTAACTGCTTACATTCTGCTCTTCCTTCCACGGCCATAGCTAATCCTCCCGATAAGGACACCATTGATTTATCGAAGGTGCCGTCTTGCTATCATGACCTTAAAACCGTGTTCACGTTACCACCACATAGGCCCTATGATTGGGCCATCGAACTCCTCAGCGGTGCTTCCCTCCCCAAGGGGAAATTATTTAATCTATCCGGTCCTGAGAAGCTCTCTACTGAGAGTTACATTCAGGAAGCTCTATCCCTTGGTCACATTCGACCATCCTCGTCTCCTGTTGGGGCGGGGTTCTTTTTCGTGGAGAAAAAGGATAAAACCCCTCCCTCCCCATCACAGAGAGGGGAGGGCATTGAGGGGTTGAGGAGGGGGGCTTAGATAATATGGCGGGGGAGGAGGGTTGTAGTGGGTAGGGTTATGGGGGGTTGGTTGGGGGTGCGCCGTGATCTCTGGGTTGTTCAGGTCGGTTGCCGGGGCTGGCTCACGGAGGCGGGGCGCCGGTCGGGTGGTGGGCGGCTCATGGGTTCTCGGGGCCCTTGCCTCTGCCCTTGTCTCGGCGACTGGCGCCGAGCGGCCCCCACGGCGCTCCTGTTCTGTGGCCTGGGGGCTTGGTTTGCTTATCTCTTTGGGCATGGGGGGGCCCCTGTAGGGGGGCCTTCTCTGCGCCTGCCTGGGTGGGTGGGCGATTCCCCCCCGCCTCCCTCCTGGGCTGCCTGGGTCCAGATGCCTGGGGGGCTCCTGGCTTGGGGGTCTCTCCTCCCCTTTCCTGGTCTGGCTGGGAAAGATCTGGTTCCCCTCATGAACACACAGTTCACTTCGGCAGTATGCATTTATCTTCACCCCCACGTGTACGTGCACACTGCCACACTGCTCCCTGTCTACTTCATCCCTCCTCCTAACCCGGGGGTCGGCAACCTCGCAGCTCCGGAGTCGCATGCGGCTCTTTAGCGCTTCCCTGGTGACTCCCTTGAGCATTTTCAAAAATGTTTCTTTACGTTTTCCAATGCTGCAAGAGCTTGTAGTATTTAAATTGTAATCCCCAGCAGATATGTCACTTGCAGCTGGAAAACGGGAGACAAGCTATGATGAAACGTCAATCAACTGACCGCGCAGGAGAGAATTCACACAACTCTGCACAGATTCAGAGAGGAGGTGGTAGTGAGGGAAGCTGAGAGCATCATCTCCTTCCCGACAATACAAACCCCAATTATATGAACATGCACTACATAGAACATTGCACAGTAGTCATCAACCTCTCCGTCTTCCACACTCATGGTACAACAAAAAGAAACAAACATAAGAGGAAGAATGAACTAAGGCGGAACAACAAAACTGCCATATGAAAAGAAACGATGGCAAACAGAAACGCTCATGCTGAGCCCTAATTAGATCAGAAAACTGCGTCCCACAATCCACTGCTGCTAACAGACCTAAAATGCACATGACCGCCACGATCTGGGGGTTAGCCCCGCCTTCAGCCCCTAAGGCTCATGGGAAGTGGGAGTTTTGGGGTAAAACCTTGAGTAACAGTGTTGTGAACTGAAGTCAGGTCCATGCTGTTTGGACTGTTCGAGTGTGCTGGAATAAATAGAAATGATACCGAGAAGGAGATTATGGCTCTTCTGCTATTAAATTGTCACTGCTACATTCTGGGATTGAGCAGTGTGTGAGGCACGGACAACTCTCCAAAGAAGTCTCTTGATAAGCGGTTCCGCTTAGGTGGCGGTTTGGCTGGGTCATTACAATATTAAACTTCAACGTTTCTGTCAACGGAGCTTTGCGTCATAGCTTACGACACGTTTCTACCAGCAGGGCTTTTTTTTTAACTTTCAGCGAACCGCTAAACAGTTGGCTGATGTAAATGATTCACAGTCAGTTCCGTGCATTGCTTGATGAAATTGAAAGCGAATATTCTGATCTCCTGCTACACAACACAGTCCGATGGCTGTCCAGGGGTGAAGTTTTGCGTCACTTTGTCGTCTGTTTGGAACAGGTGTAAACATTCCTGAAAAGCAAAGACCTGAACTACCCGCAACTGGAAGATACTGAGTGGCTGGAAAAGCTGCACTTTTGGGTGGATATGACTGACAGGCCACCTAAACGAGCTGAATGAAAGTCTGCAGGCGCCGCAAAAGCTTGAAGCTGTTTTCATTCGAGTGCAAGCTGACTGTCATGGGGCACGTCGTCATGCACGTTCCATTTTATTGTTTTGTGTTCGAATCCTCAAAATTAAAATGACATCAAAAATCAGATTTCTTTATTACATTTCTTTAATTTTATCAAAGCAAGGAAACATAGTTCATTAATATTGTAATGAAGTTAAACTTGCCCTGCAGAATGCACCGCAGGGCAAATAAAAATGTAATCATTAATTATGCTCATTATGCATTTGTAGCAACTTAATCATTTTGATAGTAGGCTAATATAGCTAATATAGACACATATTGCATGTGCTGCCTTCAATATAAGGCTTAAAATGGGCTTTTAATATTTTGCGGCTCCAGACATATTTGTTTTTTTGTTTTTTTCGTCCAATTTGGCTCTTTCAACATTTTGATTTGCCGACCCCTGTCCTAACCCACCGTGTATTGATGGACAGATATTTTCCACTCATCTTCGTGTCAGATTTTCACCTTTGATGTAATATTCGTCTTTCCAGCAGACCTGGTATATTTGTCACAGCTTAAATAATAACTTATTCAAATCAGTACTTGTATCCCCCACTTTCTCACCTCTCTTCCTTTTGCTCTCTTCCACCCCCCCTCACATTCTTCCCCTCTCCCTCCCCACACACACTAAATGTAACAAATAAATAAAAAATAATACAACATAAAGGGGTTTATACAAATCTACACTCTGGTTTCTCGAAGTTATATAACCTCTTTTTGTGAGAGTAAAACCTGTCCAACAAAAAAGGCTTTCAGCTCTAATCTGTTTGCTAAGTTAAAAAGATAAGAGAAAAGAAAAAAAAAGGATAAAACCCTCAGGCCTTGTATAGATTACCACAAGCTCAACCAAATAACCGTAAAAGATAAATACTCTCTTCCACTTATTAATTCTGTTTTCGACTTCGTTCAGGGAGCCAATATTTTATCCAAATTGGATCTCCGCAATGCTTACCACCTCGTTAGGGTCCAGGAGGGGGACGAATGGAAAACTGCCTTTAATACTCCTCTCGGGCATTACGAATACCTTGTCATGCCATTCGGCCTCACGAATGCTCCAGCCATGTTTCAGCGTCTGGTTAATGATGTCCTGCGTTATTACCTAAATCGCTTTGTTTTCATCTACTTAAATGACATCCTCATATACTCTAGTAACCCCACTGTGCATCATCACCACGTCAGGCTCGTCCTTGAGCATTTATTGGAAAACAAGCCCTTTATAAACGCAGAAAAGTGTGAATTTCATGTTGATTCAGTTTCCTTGCTGGGATACATCCTCGAGGCTGGCCAAATCAGGCCTGACCCCTCAAAACTCCAAGCTGTCTCCGATTGGAGTGTTCCTGAATCAAGCAAAAAATTGCAGCAGTTCCTGGGTTTTGGCAACTTTTACCGGAGGTTCATACGTAAATACAGTGGCATCGCCGCACCTCTCACTCAATTCACTTCTGTCAAGGTACCCTATGTTTGGAACACTGCCGCTGACTGCTTTCAGGAAGCTCAACTGTTTACATCTGCTCCCATTCTCATCCAACCAGATATCCACAAACAATTAATTGTGGAGGTCGACGCCTCGGACTCAGGGGTTGGAGCCGTGTTATCACAGCGGGAATCACCCTCAGGTAAACTAAAACCTTGTGCTTTCTTTTCAAGGAAACGCAATCCAGCGGAACAATATTACGACGTCGGCAACCGAAAATTACTAGCCATCAAACTCGCTCTGGAGGAATAGAGGCATTGGTTGGAGGGGGCTGAACTACCGTTTGTAGTGTGGACTGACCACAAGAATCTGGCCTACCTACGTTCTGCTAAAAGGCTTACCTCCAGAAAGGCCCGTTGGTGTTTGTTTTTTGATAGATTTAATTTTTCCATCACTTACCGCCCGGGCAGTAAGACGGCAAACCTGACGCCCTGTCACGGAAATACAACACCACGGACGAGACCAGTATGCCCCCCATCATTCTGGACTCCCTTTTTGTGGGCAACCTCACTTGGGACATTGAAACCAAGATACAACAGGCCCAAGGTGAGAAACCCGACTCCGTTAACTGTCCTCCTGACACCCTGTTTGTTCCCAACAGACTCTGGTCAGACGCCATCACCTGGGGACACTCTTATAAGATCGCCTGCCATGGTGGTGTACGCTGGACTCTCATGCTCCTCAAACGCTGCTTCTACTGGCCTTCTATGGATAACGATGTGCGTCAATACGTCGCTGCCTGCACCACCTGTGCCAGGGCTAAGTCCTCCAACTCACCTCCCATCGGTCACCTTCATCCGCTATCCACGCCAATTCGACCCTGGTCCCACATTGCCGTAGACTTCGTCACAGGTCTGCCTCCATCTCAGGGTTTTACTGTCATCCTCACTGTCATTGACCGTTTCTCCAAAGCAGCTCACTTCAACCATCTACCTCAACTGCCTATAGCCTCTGAAACTGCCGACACCTTAATTCGTCACGTTTTTCATCACCATGGCATACCTTCTGATATTGTGTCTGACCGATGGTCCACAATTCACTTCCCAGGTCTGGAAGGCGTTCTGCTCCACCCTCGGAGCCTCCATCAGTCTCACGTCGGGGTATCACCCCCAATCCAATGGCCAGGCCGAAAGAGCCAATCAAGAATTGGAAGCAGCTGGTCGGACTACCTCGTTTGGGTGGAATACGGCCATAACAATCATCCTACTACAGCTACGGGTATGTCACCTTTTGAGGCCTCGTTGGGTTATTCTCCGCCCTTATTTCCCTCCCAGGAGTTCTATCTGGCAGTACCTTCTGTCCAACTCCATCTGCAGCGTTGCCAGGATGTTTGGCACCAGGCTCGGGCTGCCCTCCTCCGGACTAAAGAGAGTAACTGTCAGATCGCCGGCCGTCACCGGACGATGAGTCCCTCCTACCAACCGGGACAACAATCCATCCATCGTTTCATGTATCTCAAATCAAACCTGTCCGTCAAAGCCCCCTTTGCCCACCATCCGCTTCCCCGCCGCCCGCCCGGCTCATCGACGGTGCCCCTGCATTTACCGTCAGCCGGATTCTGGATGTGCGGTGCAGGGGTCGTGAGTTCCAGTATCTCGTGGATTGAGAGGGTTATGGTCCGGAGGAGCGGTCGTGGGTCTCTCACTCCCTCATACTGGACCACTCCCTCATCGCCGACTTTATTCTGGCCCATCTGGATCGTCGCCCTGGTCCGCCTGGAAGCGGTCGTTGGGGGGGAGGGGGGGTATACTGTCACGGTGCATCCGGCAGGCTCCTCCCCCTCATCAGCCACAACTGATGACACCAGCTGTGCCTCCTCATCCTCATCTGCCTGCAGACTCTTAAGGAGACCAAGGGCCTGTAATCAACGCTAGTTCGTTGTACTCTACGGTGCATCTCCTGGCCTTGTCTGAAATTCTCTTTCATGTTTGTTACCTCTCGTCTAATCTTGCCTTGTCTTTGCACTACCCCAGGATCTCGACCTCGTCCAGTACTCATTGGATTGCTGCTCTCCTTTCGCTGGTTTCACCCCGACACTCCTCTGGCTACCTACTCGGATGTAATGGTTGTCGCCCCCAGGACCCTCCGACTACCACTCAAATACCTGGGACTCAGTTCATCCTTGCTGTTTCATTAAAAACATTTACTACTTACCTCATCGCCTGCCGAGTGTCTATCCGGGTTCCATCACCTGGGTCTACCACAGCCCGCTAGTGTTGACAATACATGGTTTTTCTAAAGAATATAATCTGCATATATTGTATATAACTGATCTGTATTTGCCATGTTTTCTAAAATACTTATTTTTTACATAATAATTAAGTAATTCATCTTTGTCATGTGATTTATTGATACTTAAGGATTCTTAATTCTGCCTGATAAAACAGGGGTGGATTATTGAAGTTCACTTCTGTTAGGAATGATTAGAAACAGAAAAGTTAGAAACTCCCTTTTGCATTTTATTAAACTAACTTTTACCTTTTATTACATTAAAGGCTTAACCTCGATTTACTATGTATTATCATCTCAAAATTATATTACACTCCAGACAGAGCACAACCAAGACTATTGTCTCGCAAACATTCCTTTAACATCCTCCCTTTTCATCCTAGTGTGTTCTGGTGTATGCGTTCTGGCAAATGTCTGCAAGAGATCTGACACTTTAGGTGCTCTGACCTTCGAGCATCTAGCCTGCAACAGTCTGTGGGTGTGTTTTTCACACCATAATCCATTGAATGACGTTCTGAATATGCAAATGCAAGGTATATATGCCAGGCCTTTTGCTGAACCCCGTTGTTCAGACTTTGAATGCATCTTGTTCATCTGTCTGTAACCCTGCGTACAAATCTGTGGTCTTTGTGCGGAGTAAATCTACAAAAGATAAGTAACTGTCTCTGAGTCGTTATTCATTATTTCTGTGTGTAAGAAACTGAAGGGGTTACGAACTAACACAAATACAGTCCTTTCTAGAAAATCCAGTTTCTTCACATTTCCTTCTGCTCCCTTTAAGCAATGTCAAGTAAACTCATAGTGCCTTGCCTTCCAATCAGAACACTTCACTCACTAAATGCAGGACTGCTTGTGGTTCCTAGAATTAGTAAAAGTACAGTTGGAGGTAGAGCGTTTAGCCAACAAACCCCTGTTTTATGGAATAAACTCCCAGCTCATGGAAGAGAGGCCGACACAGTTTCTACATTCAAAGTTAGACTGAAAACATTCCTCTTTAGACAGGCTTATTGTCAGACTAGATCTACATAAGAACCTCTGAAAAAAGAGAACAAGGAGCCTCAGAGTCTCAGCAGTATACGGTAAGGTGTGTTACGGCTGTGGCCGTATTTGGTTTTGTTTTGTTTCGTTTGTCCTGTGTATTATGTATTATTTCTGTATCAGAGTGGGACTTTGTGTTTTTGTGCATCTTTGTGTCTGCTAGTTTGTGATTATTTGCAGGTGTGGTTCATGAAGGTGTGGCCTCCAATTGGACAAGCTGGTGTAGGCAGCCTTTCAAAACCACCACATGGACCTCCACACCATGAGAGGGGAGCTTGGCTGCAACAAGTCTCCAATGCAGCTTGGCCCTCTTCTCCACTTTGTTTTTCTCTTTTCCATTTTGTTTTTGATTTCACCTCTTGTTAAGTTGTGTGTTGCACTTTAGTGTTGTGTTTTAGTATTTTGTAGTTTTGTCTGTGCCGACTCTGTTTAGTCCTTTGGTTTATAACTTTGTTTAAGTGAGGCTGTAGGGGTGAACCGCCATTTTCTTTAGTACATGTTTTCTCCTGTTTTTGTTAGTTTAGGGAGGTTAGTGTTTTGTCTTTGATTTCCCTTTTCTTTCATTTGCAGGTAAGACTACATGTTTCAGTTAGGTGGGTTTTGTTTGTTATTTTGGCCTGGGTTCACCCTGATGCCTTTTAGCTTCACTTTTATTTCTTGTTGGTGGTTGTTTATTTATTTGTAAATAAATTTGTTTTATATTGTTATGGAGACATTCGTTTGGTGTTTTGTGTTGCAGTCAACTTAGTAGCCAAAAACCTTTTTCTTTTTTATGTTATGCCCCCCTAGCACCCCTAGACATAGAAGGGGGCGTAACAAGGTGGGAATGGGGGGGGTCAGTCATCTGTACACATCATATTGATGTGAACACTACTGAAACATGGAGTCTGACCTCAGAGTCTGCAGTCTGCAGTCTGGACTCTTCAGAAAACCACACAGATGAAGAACTCCTGGATCCTGCAGGTTCTGGTTCCAGCTCAGGTCCAGTTCTGTCAGATTGGACGGGTTTTTCTTCAGAGCTGAGACCAGAACTTCACAGTTGATCTCTGACAAACTGCAGCCCCACAACCTGCAATGAGACAGAAAAGTGTGTTCAGGAGCAGTGATGCAGCTGGAGGTCAAGGAACTTGGTCCATTCAGTCAGGTGGGACCCGCCCTGCCGAGACACTGACAGATGACATTTTCAGGAGAGACTTTTTTTTTAACTTGTTCTGTCCAGCAGCTGAGCTAACAGATTAGAGCTGAAGGCCTTTAGTGTTGGACAGGTTTTACCATCACAAAAAGAGGTTATAGAACTTCAATAAACTAGAGTGTAGATTTGTAGAAACTCCTTTTTGTATTATTTTTATTTATTCGTTACATTTAGTGTGTGTGTGGGGAGGTAGAGGGGAAGAATGTGAGAGGGGGGGTAAAGGGAAGAGAGGTGAGAAAGTGGGGATACAAGCACTGATTTGAATAAGTTATTATTTCAAGCTGTAATAATTATAACAGATCTGCTGGAAAGAAATATTACATCAAATGTGAAATTCTGACACAAAGATGAGTGGTAGACATCTGTCCATCAATACACTTGGGTTAGGAGGGGGGATAAAGCAGACGGGGAGCAGTGTGGCAGTGTGCACGTGCACGTGGGGGTGGAGGTAGGTGCAGGCATGGTGAGAATCACCTTCTTTGACTTCTCCAGTTCCTTTAACACCATCTGGCCCTCTTAACTGGGTGATAAGCTGGGGCTGATGGGTGCTGGTGCGTCCACCGTCTCCTGGATCACTGACTACCTGACAGAGAGGCCACAGTTTGTCCGACTGGGCGGCGTCCTGTCTGACGTGGTGCTGAGTGGTGTGGGAGCCCCACAAGGCACTGTGCTCTCTCCATTCCTGTTCACCTTATACACCTCTGATTTTCAGCACAACTCAGAGTCATGTCACCTACAGAAATTCTCTGATGACTCTGTGGTTGTGGGGTGTATAAGCTGTGGACAGGAGGAAGAGTACAGGAGGTGGACGGATTTGTGGAGTGGGCTGGAGAAAATCACCTGCTGCTCAATGTGGACAAGACCAGGGAGATGGTGATCGACTTCCGGAGGAAAGGGACAGTCTTACAGACCCTCTGTATCCTGGGTAGGGATGTGGAGGAGGTGGAGGAGTACAAATACATTGGTGTGACTATCGACAGCAGACTGAGCTGGAGGAGCCACTGACTGCTGTGTACATGAAGGCCTGCAGCAGATTCTACTTCCTGAGGAAGCTGAGGTCCTTCAATGTGTGCAGCAAGATGCTGGAGATCTTCTATCAGTCTTTAGTAGCCAGCACCTTGTTCTCCTCTGTGGTCTGCTGGGGAAGCAGCATTGCAGTCAGTGACACCAACAGACTGAACAAGCTGATCATGAAGGCGGGTTCTGTCATTGGTTGCAAACAGGAAACATTTTTTTTAACTTGTCCTGTCCAACAGCTGGGCAGACAGATGAGGGCTGAAGGCCTCTTGTGTTGGACATATTTTACATTAACAACAGGGGTTATTAATCTTCAGACAAACCACAGGTATGTCTGAATAAACCCCTTTTGTAATTGAGGCCAAACTTTATTAATTTCAATCATGTCTGAAAATCTTTGGTGTTGGACCGGACGGAAAAGGAAAGAGGGGAAGAAGAGAGAGGGATGTTAGAGAGTGGGGAGGGATTGGAGGGTGATAATAGGAACGGGGGGGATAGGACCATGAAGCAGCATAAAGCAACAAGTTTGCTGGATGTTTATCACTACGGTAAGGTTCAAATGTAGCACGAATCTCAAAGGGCGGGGCTGTCCACACACTCACTTAAATATTATCAACACACCTGCTAGCTGCAAAAATGTCCACATGTCATCATGTACACGAAACACATATTGTTCACACACGCATAATTATGCTTTCAAACCAACTGGTGTGAAATATTTCAGTCATTCAATCATGAAAGCTATTAGTGTAAAGGTGAGCTAACACCTGTGCTCAGGTGAGTGTTTATGTTCTTCTAAAATGGGTGGTGTAATGTGAAAAGGAGGGAAAGTGCCCAGCCATCCCCACACCAAGACCCCCACCGCAGCAGCAGGGGCAGCCAGAACCCCCCAACGCCAAACGGCAGCAGGCAATGAGCAACCGCCCCCCGGGCGACCACATCCGCCACCCAGGCCAGGGAAGAAGAAGGGTGCCCACAGCCCCAGACAAGCACCTCATCACCACCCAGGAGTTCCGGGCATCCCCCCGCCCCAACCCCAGGTACGAGCCAGGACTCCCCAGGGGAGAACCGCACCGCATTCCAGGCAGCCACCCACCAGGCCCATGGTTGGTCCAGGGAGGAGCAAGGCAGGGGCCCGCCGCCCCCACCCAGGAGGGGGGAACCCGGGGAAAATAGGGGGCCCACATGGGTTGTTGTAAATATGGCCCGACCAGGCTCGGCCACAGTTGGAAATGTGGCGGGGCCCAGCGCTCAGGGGCAAGGACCAGGACCACCCCCCAGGGCCACGAACACCCCCGGCTCAGGTGTAATGTGAACCCCCCCCCACCGCGCGGAGAGAGCACCGCCGGGCGAGTGTCTGCCTTTGATGAATCCAGTTTGTTCTTTATTATACAGAGCCTGGGCCTGCTCTGTCCAGTCCAGTTTGTGGTCAAGGTTTACACCCGGCATCGGGACCCAGGCAGCCTGGGAGGGGTAGGAGGGGATCGCCCACCCACCCAGCTTGGGGCAGAGAAGGCCCCCCCCTTANGCAGGACTGCTTGTGGTTCCTAGAATGAGTCAAAGTACGTTTAGCCACCAAGCCCCTGTTTTCTGGAATAAACTCCCAGCTCATGGAAGAGAGGCCGACGCAGGTTCTACATTCATGGTTAGACCGACATGTAGTCATGTCATCAGTCAGTCATCTGTACACATCATATTGATGTGAAAACTACTGAAACATGGAGTCTGACCTCAGAGTCTGCAGTCTGCAGTCTGGACTCTCCAGAAAACCACACAGATGAAGAACTCCTGGATCCTGCAGGTTCTGGTTAACGCTGAGGTCCAGTTCTGTCAGATTGGACGGGTTTTTCTTCAGAGCTGAGACCAAAACTTTACAGCTGATCTCTGACAAACTGCAGTTCACTAACCTGCAATCAGACAGAAAAGTGTGTTCAGGAGCAGTGATGCAGCTGGAGGTCCAGGAACTTGGTCCATTTAGTCAGGTGGGACCCGCCCTGATGAGACACTGAAAGGTGACATTTTCAGGAGAGATTTTGGATTAAAAAATCATGACACCAGGAAATGAAAATGAATTATGTATGGGGGAGGGGCCTGTTTAGCAATTTCTTTTATGACTTTGACCCAAAAACCAGAAAAAATCTCTTTCCAGTCACTTTCCCATTCAGACACTAGCTGTGTTTACATGGGCAAAAGTAACCGGAAAGAACGCCTGATCGGAAGGGAAATACGTCAGGTAAACACGCCGTTCGGAAAACTCTGCCTCGATCAGACTTGTTTGGATCCATATTTCTTTCCGATAGAGATAGGTGGGTTATACCGATTGTTTATCCGATCGTTGTTCATGTAAATGGTTCATTCCGATTGTGTGTCAATACTGCTCTGGTTTAAGTCACGCATTGTCAAGTTATTTTACCCCACTTGAAAGGGGGAAAGCATCCACGGAGTTTTGTGAGCAGGATTTCACACACTATCCAGACATACTTTTCCGTTTTTTCTGTTTTATTCAATTTCTTGAGGTTTCCACAGTGATGGCAAGATGCTGGTTATAAATGTGTGGTGAAAAACCTAAACAAGACATAATATTTTCTCAATTTACCACAGTAAATACAACAATAAATATATAACATTAATCAACAGATAAATTTATGGCTTCATAATTAATTAGATTTACACAATTGATAGGTTAAAAGTTAACTTCATAATTTCGGGAATTCATTGAAAATACAAAAATGCATATATTTCATAAATAGCAGTGCTTGAATAAATGACAATAAATGGAATAAATGACAACAAACGGTAGACTAAACAAACATTTGCACTGACGCGACACCTGATGCGGAAGCGCGCAGCCGGCGCTTAACGCGCAGCGGATCACAACTACGCCCCGTAATATGATCAAATCTTACCGGCTGCCTCCGTGGGTTCGATGCCTTTAACTAGATTTTTAGATGAGTTTATTAAGATGGATCGCAAGTTTGGCGATCGCTCTCGAGCTCTGCTTGATCTGGCGCTACGCATGCACTTCATTCAAAATTGCTCCTGGTGCGCACAGCTGGACCTTGATTAATACCGCGCCCACTACAGACTTAAACTTTCCTTTTCCTCTATTTAATTTTTTAACTACTTTAAAATTAATTTTCTCTCAAATTTAACAGAATGTACCTTTATGCATTTTTACTTTAGATTTTTATTTGATTTTTTTCTTTTTGTGTTTTTTTTTCTCTGTTTTTATTTACTTTTAATATAAAATCACTTGAAGCATCAGCTTCCTCAAGTTTGACCTAACACGCATAGACGGTGTTTCGCTGAGAGAAAACTTTGGATCTCAAACAGGACCGATCAGGTGCTCTGCGGATGCCCAGTGAAAAGCACCGCTCCGCTCTCGCCCCGCTGGCTCTTCGCCTCTCCCCTCTCTTACAGCCCTCACGAGGGGGTTGCGGGGGAGGAGCGCTTCGTGCCCCCCGACGCTCCCTCGGGTGCCAGGATTAATAACTTTTTGTCTGAGGGGAGGGAGGATGCTTTGTTACGTGTGCGTTTTGTTGTTTTGTTATCTGTGGGAGAATTCAGACTGCGAGCCGTCCCGCCACTCCTGGTTAGCGGCTGCAGTGTGGACTTTTCAGAGCAGAAAAAATGTCGATCAGTCCTTAGAAACTGTTCAAATACTCACATGGATTTGTGTTTCCTGTTGTGTTCCGACAAAATAAAAACTGAGTGGACATTTACGTGCAGCCAAGATGGAGATTGCAGCTTTTCCCGCATGGTCCTGGATTATGTGTCCAACAAGGCTAATGTTGTTAGCCCGTGTTTATAGCCTGTCCTAACCCTTATTCCAGCTCTGTTCTTCCACAAAAAAAGCACTGTCCACACGGATTAAATAAAACGATGAGCGAACAGGCGCTTCATATTATTCATAACATTAATAAAAGTATGTTTGGAAGATCGTCTTGTATGTTACCGAGCTGCTGCATAAAATAAATGTATGTGGGAGCTGTTCGTTTACAACGGGACTCATTTTCTCTTCCGGTATTTTCAAATCTACTGCGCATGCCCAGATGATTTATTCTAACCGAAAGTGTGAACCATCTGAACGTTTGTTCTAATCGGAAAAAGGTTTTCTGTGCCCATGGGCATGGTTGTATTTTAACCCGACCGTTGATCCGATCAAGATATTTTGCCCATGTAACCACAGCTACTGATGGTAGCTCTGCTGCTGAACACAGGTATCCTCCTTTCACCAGAGGCAATGTGGGGTTTAGTGTCTACAAATAAATATAATTCTGTAACTAAAAGTCAGCAAAAGAAAAAAAAAAAAACATTTGTGTATCCCCGTGGAGTCCAACTCACAATTTTCACATGAGAAAAAGCATGAAGTGCAGCTGCTTTAACCTCTAGGACAGTGATGCTCACCCGTCTTTGGAATTTGAGCTACTTTTGAGATATATGCTATTATTAAGTAGTATTTTACTATTTACTAACATTTACTATTAGTAAATATTTGTTTGTTAGTTACATATTTATTTGAATATTGTTGATTATGTACTGATGATTAAAAACTACACAGTAAGATTACACAAAGATACGTTTGTAATAACAGATGAGATATTTTATAAAGACAGAAAGTAGCGACTATCGTATGTCATGCTCTGATGTAAACCATGCAATGCGGGGAGCGTGGCATTTCAAAGGCGCTGATGGCTGCGTACGAAACAGCTTCCTAATGAACTCCTATTTATCGGGCGCGAACTGCAGAGGCGATAGCAGGAAGACACACGCGAGGCGGCTTCAATAAACACTATGGTTGTCCGGAGTTGTCTTCTGCCGGGGACCTGACATGCTGCCGGACAAAAAGCGACTTTCTGATGACATACTTGCAATTTGTGCTCAGTGAATTTAAACAGACATATGCAGTGACGGATGTTTCAGAAGATATCCGATTGGCAGTTCTGCACGTCAATCATGTCCCGTACTTCTTAGTGAGGATTTTGATTGGCTGGTGGATTTTTTAGTAGTACAATTTTTTTTTGGGTTATTTATCTTTGGCATATGGCGTATATTTATATAGCGCTTTTCTACCTACAAGGACAATGTGCTTTACAGTCACAGACCCATTCACCCATGCACACACACATTCACACACTGCGTGCCAACCCGCTGCCAAACACAGGTGCCTGCCGGCCACCAGAGGCAAGGTGGGGTTCACCGTCTTGCCCAAGGACACTTCGACTCATGGGCGTGCAAGGCGGTAATCGAACCTGCAATCTTACGATCATGGGTCAACCGCCCTACCACTAGACCACGGCCGCCCCAATCGCTGACCTGCGATTTACCCTCATGTTCTTGATGATCGACCGGTCGATCGTGATTGACGTAATGAGCATCCCTGGTCTAGCATAAAGCAGTCAACTGTGACATTCATTACCATTTTGGCAATTTTGATGCCCATATGTGACACATCAAAACGCCATTTTGTACGCGCGTTTTGTACGTGATAAAACGCCCGTGATGAAATGCAGCTTTTTACAACTGTCTTGTGACAAGACAAGACTTAAAACGCATTTTTACATCGCTTTTCCTGGTGATTTGTGACGCGTTTCACTTGCCACAGAAGGTGGTGACACGCGGGGGTTGAACAGGTTAAACCCAGACTTCCTGTCTGTTCTGACAAATGTCAAGTTTTAAAAGGAATACCAAGACTTATCACCACTCCAAAAAATATGACACTGTCCAATTGTGGAAAATGTCTATAACTATATAATAATATAACTATAATGATCAAACTAAGGAAAAACTAAAAACATATAATTCTACATGCAGTAAAAGCACCATGACAGAATGAACTGACATTCAGTTCCTCAGACTCTGTCTTATAATGGAACAATAGATAAATCTGACTAAATACTCTTATTTTTTCATGACGATGGTTGTGAAGTTTTTGAAAATATTGATGGTATTTTGATCTGAAGTGTCCAATCCTTTTGCTGTAGGTCTGACAGACACAAATGCAGTCCTTTTTGTTTCAAACATAGTTGCAATGTTATTTCAACTTTGACCTATTTTCATTGTGCAATATTGTTATGAAAGTACTTTTTAGAGTTAATGCCAAAATACCTTTCAAACATTTTTGAGCTGCTGTTTGTGAATGAGAGTGAATGATAGATCTATTGGAAATGTCTCTGTATTTCTGTGTATCAGAGTTCACATTTTTGTTGGTGACGGCACAGTTGTTCTGGAGAGAATGTCAAACTGACACTTCATGCCACAAACGTTGCCGACCCAGGTAGCCCCGCCCCCAGCCTCATCCAGAAACTACCTGCAGAGGTTCTTCACTCTAATCCAGCAAAGATTTAGTGTCTGTTTAAGCACCAGGAAAAAGAACTAGAAACCAGTGTAATGAAAGAGCTGGTTCTGATCCAGGCTGGGTTCTGAAGAAGAACCAGAACCAGGTCTGTGGAAAAGACCCGTCTGTGCTGCCTCTTTAGAAAAGCTGGCAGAGTAATTGCTGCGCAGCATTATTGCCCATTACGGCTTGCCGTAGCATCCCGCAGCACCAACGTACCAGCACATCAGTTGTGTTATTCGTCATCTGTTTCATAATTTCTCGTCACAACCCTGAAGTATATATGTCTGTAAGTCAAGTGATAAGTTATATTCAGATGACAGGGTTCAGTTTTTGCCTTTTCAAAAAATGTCTGCATGTAAAATGTTTTAAAAACATTAGCAATGCTAAACGCGTTAGCCGGTCTATGGCGTTTTCAATACAATGTTAGCATCCATGCTATTCGTCTTGTATTTGTGTGAACACTGGTAATTTTGGCATATAATACTAGGGTTTTGTGTTTGCATAGTAACAAATAGTTGAATATTTGTTATGTGGGAAATAAGAATGTAACACATTCAAGTTTATTAATGTGTATATCTGTATTTTTGTATTACAGTTTCACAGTGCTTCTCATAAATGTCCAAAACGTACAAGCTGACTTCCTGGATGTTTATTGAGGAACCTGTTAGCTGTCTGCCAAGCTAGAAATCATGCTAAGATTCCAGTGAAGGCAGAATAGCGTAAAGACACTCACCTGACGGGTTTCTCCAGAAGAGATCTATGAGGAAACACACAATATTCTTCTGCAAGTAAAGCAGCCATCCTGATGGATAAAGATATCGAAGACTTAGAAAAAAGATCACAATGGTCCAACTTCACGCACCAGTCGGTTGTCCTCAGTCAGTGCTATAGCAGCCAGAGCACGCGCAAAGGCGGAGGCTGCATGCACCCAAGCATCATTTGTATGAGCTTACACAGTAAATCCATTGGACATGATGTTACAATGAATCTAAACTCTGAGCACTCTCACCATGACTCAAAGCTGCAAGAAACCCCAGAAATGCAGAAACACCAGCAGAAAATGGTTAAAAGCTGCAAAGGGAACGGCGACGCACAGTCAAGTAAGAGTAATGTTCATGATTTTCACGTACTACCTTCTCTACATGCATTCAAACAGGACACTGCTCAAAGTTATCCCCAATATCGAAACCCATCCGAAAACACTCAGTTTGAGTTTGAACACATACATGATCCACCTCCACCCACAGGAACACTTTACCACTGGAATCAGTCTCACCATCCAACACCATCCAGCCATGTCAACCAAGCTTCCCAGTCTTCTCCAGCAGCTGCTACCAAAGCCAGAGTCCAGTCCAGCGGCTTTGACAGATCTGGCCAGGTACTTGTTACACTGTGCAATCGTAAGCTCAGGGCTATTAAACTACAATGACCGACCAGAGAATTACTTTGCCTGGAAAACATCCTTCTGTAGCTCTGTAGAAAGTCTAAATTTAACACCCAGAGAAGGGCTGGATTTATTGTGTAAATGGCTTGGACCAAAATCATCTGAACAGGCAAAGAGAATCAGAGCAGTTCATATTCACAATGCAGCAGCAGGTGTGAATATGGTGTGGCAAAGGTTAGAGAACTGCTATGGATCACCTCAGAAAAGTTGAGGATTTTCCAAATATTACCAACAGAGAAAATCAAAGGTTGAGAGAACTGGGAGACATTCTTCTGGAACTAGAAGCTGCTAGAACAGATGGATTTTTACCCGGGCTCAGCTATCTCGATACATCTTGTGGCATCACTCCTATCATCCAAAAGTTGCCATACTCCCTACACAACAAGTGGGTTTCTCTAGCCTCTCAGTACAAAGAAACTCATATAGCATCTTATCCACCGTTCTCTATATTTGCCAAATTCGTCTGCGACCAAGCCAAGATTTTGAACGTTCCAAGTTTTGCTCCATTCACTGGCAGTTCAAGCATTAACAAACCTGAAAAACTCTTCAAGCAACACATGAAGACACCAGTTTCTGTCAGAAAGACTGAAGGCTTCGTCGACTCTGGCAACTGTAATGATAACACAGCTGAAAGGGGAACAATGGATCTAGACAAACAATGTCCCTTACATCTCAAGCCACATCCCCTCTGAAAGTGCCGGGGCTTTCGTAGTAAAACTTTGGAGGAGTGGAAAACTTACCTCAAGGACAAAAACATATGCTACAAGTTCTGTGCATCATTCAGTCACTTAGCAAAGAACTGCAACAAGAATGTTCAGTGTAGAGAGTGTAATAGAGTCACCCTACCGCATTGCATCCAGGGCCGGCGCCATGGATTATAGAGGCCCCCACAACTCCACAAAATCAAGGCGGGGAGCCAAAAGCAGAAACATCTTAAACATGTTGGAGAAAAGATCCCTCCTCTAGATACCACAGCAACCATCCTCTTCTGCGTGGTCGGGATGTACCAAGAGCATACACAATTCGAAAGTACTGCAATGGACCCCACAATGCACCTTATGCCCAACGCCTCGACGTAGATTGGGTTAAATTTTTGAATCTGGTTGTGCAGAAGAAACTCCTCTGCTCGCCTAGGACCAAGAATGTTGGTACCTACCAATTTTTGGAGTCTACCATCCACGCAAACCGGGACAGACATGCAGTATTTGACTCCAGCGCCAAGCACGATGGCACATCCCTTAACAATGTTCTTTTGACAGGACCTGATTTGAACAACTCACTCCTAGGAGTTCTCACTCATTTCAGGAAAGAACCGGTCGCTGTTGCAGCAGACATAGAAGAAATGTTCTATTGTTTCAAGGTTTGCAAAGAGCACCGAGACCTCCTGCGGTTCCTATGGTTTGAAGACAAGACCCAACTAAGTAGGTTATGGAATACCGCATGACTGTCCATGTATTCGGCAATAGCCCCCCTCCAGCCGTAGCTATATATGGTTTGAGGAGAACAGCGCTACAAGGACTGGGAGAATACAGTCTGGAAGCAAGGCAATTCGTCTTGAAGAGCATTTATGTTGATGATGGATTGACTTCATTTCCTACCACTGATCCATGTGCTGAAAGAGACCAAAGAAATGTTAGCCGTCTCCAACATTCGATTGCACAAGATAGCCTCTAATCAGGAAGCAGTGATGGAAGCATTCCCACCCAAAGATCGAGCTAAAGAGTTGAAAGATTTAGCACTTGGTGTTGATCCACTACTTGCACAAAGAACCTTAGGACTCATCTGGAATCTCCAAAGTGACAGCTTTGCTTTCCTTGTCTCCAGAGAAGATAAACCATTTACTCGCAGGGGTGTTCTCTCAGCCGTTAACAGCCTATTTGACCCATTGGGTTTTGTGGCTACGATCACAGTACAAGGAAAAGCCCTAGTCAGAGAACGTTCGACAGAATCTTGTGACTGGGATGCTCCATTGCCTACTGAGAAAGAGACAAAGTGGACGTTGTGGAAAGATTCACTCATCGAACTCGAGCAGCTTCAGATTCCACGAACATATCTACCCATTTCTTTAGTTTCGACACAAAACAGAGAACTATGCATCTTTTGAGATGCTTCTACAACAGCTATTTCTGCAGTAGCTTATCTCAGAGCAGTGGATGATCAGGGACACATTCACGTTGGATTCTGCATGGGAAAGTCCAAGTTAGCTCCAAAACTGTGCCACACGGTGCCACGTTTAGAGCTCTGTGCCGCTGTACTTGCGGTAGAGCTAGCCAACAGGTTGTTGGATGAGTTGGACATAACAATACATGCGGTGAAGTTCTACACAGACAGTAGAGTTGTACTGGGTTACATTTACAACTCTAACCGAAGATTCTACGTGTACGTTGCCAACAGGGTGGCACTCATCCGAAAGTCAACACGTCCCGAGAAGTGGCACTTCATCAGTACTGGGCAAAATCCAGCGGATCACAGCACGCAAGCTATACCGGCTACTGTCCTTAAGGAAAGTAATTGGTTTTCTGGACCACTCTTTCTGAAAACGGAAAAAGAAGCCAGTCCTCCATAGCAAGGAGCTTTTGAGCTTGTGGACTTGGCCCCCTAATTACAACCATGGCCACAACAGTTTCTGAAACTCACCTTGGTTCACACAGATTTGGTGGCTTTTTCAGCTGGAAACAACTGATTAATGGAGTAGCCAAACTGATTGTGAAAGTCAGATCCTTTGCTAAGGCTTTAGAAGAACCAAAGACAGACAGTCTCTCAAAGGCTAGGACTGTAATCATCCGCAGCATACAGCACGAAATCTTTAGGGTGGAAATCGGAAACATTTCTAAAGGAGAGATTGTTTCAAGACACAGCTGTCTCAGAAAACTTGACCCGATCATAGATACAGCTGGTTTATTGAGAATAGGTGGTCGCTTGACCTCAGCAGTGATTCCTTGGGAAGAGAAACATCCAATAATCATCCCAAAAAACTATCCCATTGCAACATTGCTGGTCCGTTATTACCATAAACGGGTCGCACACCAGGGCATACACATCACGGAAGGAGCCATTAGGTCTGCTGGTTTATGGATCCTTGGAGGAAAGAGACTTATATCAACCATCCTACACAAGTGTGTCATCTGTTTGAAGTTAAGAGGAGACACAGGAACCCAAAAAATGTCAGACTTACCTACTGATCGTGTTGCACAAGTTCCTCCATTAACACATTGGAGTGGACGTGTTCAGGCCATGGAATATTTGTGTTCGCAGGATGAGAGGAGGTCTTTCAGAAGGAAAACGCTGGGCTGTCATGTTTTCTTGTCTGGTCACAAGAGCAGTTCACATAGAAGTAGTGGAATCTCTATCAACAGCAAGCTTCATAAATGCCCTTCAGAGATTTACAGCTATTAGAGGACCAGCAAAACTCCTTCGTTCTGGCCGTGGAACAAACTTTGTTGGTGCCTGTAAAGAACTTGGAATAACACCACAAGACACAGAGCTTCGGTCTTACCTCAATGAACAGGGCTGTAAATGGGAGTTCAATGTACCGCACTCTTCCCACATGGGAGGAGCTTGGGAAAGAATGATAGGCATTGCTCCTCGCATTTTGGATGCTATGCTGCTAAAGCTGCATTCCCCCAAACTTTCACATGAGGTTTTGGTCACACTCCTGACAGAGGTTATCGCGATTATGAATGCAAGACCCATCATCCCTGTGTCATCAGATCCCAGCAATGATACGGTTCTTACCCCTGCCATGCTTTTGACTCAGAAAAATACCTCTGTGTTGGCTCCTCTGGGACAGCTTGACTTAAAAAGATCTTTACCGGAGTCAGTGGAAGCAAGTCCAGAGCCTCGCAGATTCATTCTGGAAACAATGTCGTCAGCAGTATCTCGCAACATTGCAACCAAGGCTGAAATGGCATGCAATTCAACCTAATTTTGACATTGGAGACGTCGTTCTCTTAAAAGACACTGAAGTCAAGCGAAATGAATGGCCTATGGGACTGATTGTCAACACATTTCCAGGCCAGGATGGAAGAGTCCGTAAAGTGGACGTCAGGGTGATGAAAGAAGGTTTTTCTAGAGTTTATTCAAGACCTGTCTCGAACATTGTTTTACTACATAGAGAGTCATAGTGGTATAATACTTTATACCAGACGGGGAGTGTGCTGCCTCTTTAGAAAAGCTGGCAGAGTAATTGCTGCGGAGCATTATTGCCCATTACGGCTTGCCGTAGCATCCCGCAGCACCAACGTACCAGCACATCAGTTGTGTTATTCGTCATCTGTTTCATAATTTCTCTTCACAACTCTGAAGTATATATGTCTGTAAGTCAAGTGATAAGTTATATTCAGATGACAGTGTTCAGTTTTTGCCTTTTCAAAAAATGTCTGCATGTAAAATGTTTTAACAACATTAGCAATGCTAATCGCGTTAGCCGGTCTATGGCATTTTCAATGCAATTTTAGCATCTATTCTAATCATCTTCTATATGTGTGAACACTGGTAATTTTGGCATATAATACTAGGGTTTTGTGTTTGCATAGTAAAAAATAGTTAAATATTTGTTATGTGGGAAATAAGAATGTAACACATTCAAGTTTATTAATGTGTATATCTGTATTTCTGTATTTCAGTTTCACAGTGCTTCTCATAAATGTCCAAAATGTACAAGCTGACTCCTGGATGTTTATTGAGGAACCTGTTAGCTGTCTGCCAAGCTAGAAATCACGCTAAGGTTCCAGTGAGGGCAGAATACTGTCAGTCTGCTGCACGTTGACCTCTTAATATCTCTGCATGAGGAGCTGCTGCTCTGTGGCTCAGAAATCTGCTGCAACTGTTTGTCCATTGAAATCTGCAGTTCTGGGATGGATTTTTATTTTCTTTAACCCTCCTGTTATGTTCATTTGTGAAGAAGAGAGATAATGTTCCTGGGTCAATAAGTCCCGGTGCACGTTTTCTTAATGAAAAGAAATGTATGAAACCCATAAAATCCTAACAAGCAATGTGAATATTTCATTACTGAATCCATTACTAATTATTCTATCAATATTTAGTGAAATAGTGTTCCTTACCTCTAACAGGAAGTGGTTCAGTTATTAGATAATTCACTTTTTTTTTTAAATATACATGTTCAAACTTTTTCAAATTTTTCACTACTGTATTACTTTTGAAAGACTAACATATAAAATACAATATTTTACATAACATTTAAACTCGTGAAATTTTGTTTTACATACATGCACTGTGAACCTGAAAAAACAAAATCTAAATACGACAGACAACCAATTGCAATATGAAGTTGTGTGTGTGTCTGTAGATATACAGCGGGGAAAATAAGTATTGAACACGTCAACATTTCTCTCAAAAAACATATTTCTAATCGAGCTATTGATACGAAATTTTCACCAGATGTCGGCATCAACCCAAGTAATGCACACATAGAAAGAAATCCAAACATTTATGTCCATAAATGAAGTTATGTGTAATAAAGTGAAATGGCACAGGGAATAAGTATTGAACACGCTTACTGAAATTTATTTAATACTTAGTGCAAAAACCTTTGTCGGTGATTCCAGCCTCAAGACGCCTCCTGTATGGAGAAACCAGTGGAATACATTGCTCAGGTGTGATTTTGGCCCATTCATCCACACAAACTGCCTTCAAATCTTCAAGGTTCCGGGGGTCTCTTCTGTGAACCCGGATCTTCAGTTCTTTCCAAAGACTTTCAATTGGATTCAAGTCTGGTGATTGACTGGGCCATTCTAGCAGCTTTATTTTTCTTCAACCAGTTGAGTGTTACCTTGGCTGTGTGCTTGGGATCGTTGTCTTGCTGAAAGATCCACCCTCTTTTCATCTTCAGCAGCCTGGCAGATGACAGCAGATTCTGATCAAGAATGTCTCCATATTTTTCTCCAGTCATTATTCCTTCAATGATATGAAGTCTACCAGTACCACATGCTGAAAAACAGCCCCACGCCATGATGCTCCCACCTCCAAACTTGACTGTTGGTATGGTGTTTTGGCGGGTGATGTGCGGTGCCATTTTTCCTCCAAACATGTTGTGTCTTATGACATCCGAAGAGTTCAATTTTGGTCTCATCTGACCAGAGTATCTTCTCCCAGAATGTCATGGGTTTATCCAAATGTTCTGTCGCAAACTCCAAACGAGCTTCAACATGCTTCTTCTTCAAAAATGGAGTCTTGCGTGGTGTGCGTGCATGGAGGCCATGGCGGTTGAGTGCATTACTTATTTTCTTTGAAACAACGGTACCTGCTGATTCCAGGTCTTTCTGAAGCTCTCCACGAGTGGTCCTGGGTTGTTGGAGAACCCTTCTGATGATTGTTCTGACTCCTCTGTCTGAAATCTTGCGAGGAGCACCTGGCCGTGGCAGCTTTATGGTAATGCCGTGTTCTTTCCACTTCCGGATGATGGCCCCAATGGTACTCACTGGAACTTTCAGAAGTTTAGAAATGCGCCTGTAACCAATGCCTTCAGTGTGTTTTGCCACAATAAGGTTGCGTAGGTTTTTGGACAGCTCTCTGCTTTTACCCATCATGCAATGCTTCTTGTCTAACACCTTGCTGGTGAGAAACCTTTTTAAAAGGCATCAATCAGGACTATACCAGCTGATATTACTTTGCACTAATAGGAGGGAGGTTAACCTTCTGAATACTGACAAACTCCAGCTGCTTTCTTGGCTTGCCAGACCTTTTTACCCCTCCTTTTCTTCATGTGTTCAATACTTATTCCCTGTGCCATTTCACTTTATTACACATAACTTCATTTATGGACATAAATGTTTGGATTTCTTTCTATGTGTGCATTACTTGGGTTGATGCCGACATCTGGTGAAAATTTCGTGTCAATAGCTAGATTAGAAATATTTTTTTTGAGAGAAATGTTGACGTGTTCAATACTTATTTTCCCCACTGAACACAGCACAAGAGTGACCAGTCATCACACTGTGCTTTGTGCAAATTCATTTTGCACATTTCCCACAGCTCATGCTTGTTTGGATGAAGCTCGTCTGCTGGACTTTAAACATGTAGTTGTAGTGTTAGATAAATTAATTCTTCTCTATGAGTTCTGGTAAATCCCCTGTCCGTCCTGGGGGAGGTGCCCTCTTTCATGTGGGCACCAAATAGTTTTTTTTGTTTTTTCCGGAATCTGTTTTTTTAGGAGTTTTTCCTTACCGCGAAGGAGGGTCTAAGGGAAGGGATGACTGTTCAGTTTAGTCAGTTTGTTAGTTCAATTTAGTATTTTCCTATTGAATTCTAAGTATTCATGATTATTTTGATTTTATGATTTACTTTTTCAATTACCGATACGAAGCCCATCGAGACGACTGTTGTGAATTTGGGCAACACAAATAAAATTGAATGGAATTGAATTGACATGGTCATATGAGTCACTGCCATCCTAGTGGGCCCAGGCACTGTCTTTATTATTTCTTCTGCAGACAGGTTTGTCTGACGCATATTTGGGGATGAAGACCAATGTATTTCTCCATTCTTTGATATGAATGTCTTGCTTGGAGGAACAGGAATAGAAATTCCCTCATCTGGTTCAAAATCAGAATCATTAGAATCAGAATTTAGTTCAAGATAGTCTTCTTCTGATCATGATCAGTGATGACTTCCAGAGCCTCCTGGACTGTCATCGTTCTGCTTCGGCTGCTCATTTTCTAAAGGTCTGCCTGCGTAATGTTGGAAAGACTTCCATGCAGTATGGAAGCGATTATGTAGCATAAATAAAAAGCAAAGTCAAAACCAGAAATGCTTTTTAATTTTCAAAATGAAGCTGCATTTTTTGACTCAAAAATAAAATGAAAAAGCAATCCACCAAAATGCTTTTTCATTTCCTTCCTCAACACAGCTTATTCTGTCACCTAATTAAAATGAAAATGAAAATGGTATTTGACATTTCATTTTCAAAAAGGTCCCTGGTAAATGTGTAGCATAATTCATTTAGAAATGTCTAATTTGACAATTAAAATGGATTAATAGAAATGCTTTTTAATTTTCAAATTGAAGCTGCATTTTTTGACTCAAAATTAAAAAGAAAAAGCAATATTTCAAAATGCTTTTTCATTTTATACTAAAAACCGCTTATTCTGTGTCATAATTAAAACAAAAATGCAAAGAGGGGATTGCATTTGCATTTTAACATCCACCCCGCGCACCTTGTCGCAATTTTCATTTCGAAAAAGCATTAGCAGAGGGGAGGCGGGGCGATGACGTCACTGCTTTCTGTGTGTGTCCGGCTGTTGACTGACGCACACACCAGGAGCAGACTGTGTTAGCGGCAGAGACGAGGGTTTGGTGATGGTTGTGAACTTCTGATGAGTTTCCACAGCTTCTCAGGACTACATAGCTGCATGTCCGCCTTAGCGGTCCTCCTTCTGACGCACCGCGGACAAGCTTTTGTTCTTCGGACCGCCAGCTGCCTTCACATAGCGGAGCGCGAAGCTCCGATGATCGAAGAAGAACCAAATTCATAATATATGTTAATTACACTAATTAAGGCAAGCAGAAGTTTCATGCTGAAAAACACTTTTAACTATTTTTCCTAGATGTTCAAACTTTAAAATGCGTCAATTTGACCTGCAACTTAAGAGGAGAACTTAGCCCCAGTTTTACACAGACGTGTGCCATATCCCCCCCCCCCCCCCAATTCTCTTTCCTCCCACTTCATTCATGTCCTCCACTTTTGTTTTAACCCGCGTCAGATTCATGTCCACCCGCGTCAGATTCATGTCCACCAATCAAAGTTGCTGCTGGACATTCCTCCAAAAGTGTGTTTCTAAATTTGATGCTCCAGCCGCGTGTGGGAGGAGCTCCCACCGCGTGTGGGAGGAGCTACCGTCAAAAGTTTTTCTCGCCCTCCTTATGAAAGACATGGAAGATGCTGAGAGATCCGGTGTATTTCTACTACAAAGAGCTCCACAAAAGCGTCAGAGTGAAACATGGACCTATTTGATGAACATGGAGCTGATATTCTGGTGATGGTAAATGTTTTAGATCAGTAAAAATTAGTCATTTCCAGCAGCACATCTGATCATTTCTCACAGCACACTGGTTAAAAAACAATGTAGAGAATCAACATTTGAATGAAAGCTGACCTGAGAGTCTCCAGTTTACAGTCTGGACTCTCCAGTCCGGCTGACAGTAGCTTCACTCCTGAATCCTGCAGGTTGTTTTCACTCAGGTCCAGAAATCTGAGTCTGGAGGACTGAGAGCTGAGAACTGAGGACAGAGCTGCACAGCTTCTCTCTGACAGATTACAGCTATACAGTCTGAAGAAAACAAAGACAGACAGCAGTTATTGAATCTTTAATGTTTCCATCAGATTCATTTGTTCACTGAAGGTGATTTTCATCAGAGTTCTTACAGAGCTTTGTTGGAGGCTTTGACCACTGGCAGCAGCCTCAGAAGAGCCTCCTCTGAACCAGAGTATTTCTGCAGGTTAAACTCTTCCAGATATTTTTCTGATGACAGTAAGATGAAGACCAGAGCAGACCACTGAGCAGGAGACAGTTTATCTGTGGAGAGACTTCCTGACTTCAGGAACTGTTGGATCTCCTCCACTAGAGATCCATCATTCAGTTCATTCAGACAGTGGAACAGGTTGATGCTTCTCTCTGCAGACAGATCCTCACTGATCTTCTCCTTGATGAACTGGACTGTTTCCTGATTGGTCTGTGAGCCACTTCCTGTCTGAGTCAGCAGACCTCGTAGGAGACTCTGATTGGTCTGCAGTGAAAGACCCAGGAGGAAGCGGAGGAACAAGTCCAGGTGTCCGTTTGGACTCTGTAAGGCCTTCT
>CM074509.1:22146272-22195725 GCA_037389245.1 Oryzias sinensis | reverse complement strand
ATTTAAATTTCTGTTTTAATTTTTATATTTCTCTACCATATGTACACATTTCAATTCCCCCTGAGACATTCACATTGTTGTTGTATTATGTTGTTTGTCAATAAAGTCTGAAAAAAATCAATTTCCATCGGCGGACGGGAATCAAACCTGCAGGAGGCACAGCAGCTGCAGTTACCGGTGACTGCCACGAGAGGGCGCCAAACAGCTGCATATTCAAATTTGCTGCCTGGAACAAACGTCAACACTTTCCATTCAACGACCGACATGAAGAGCATTTCAAATATATCCAAATGCCTTCTGGACTGAGAGACTCTGGTGGTTGTGAAGTAATTTTGAGAAGTGTTTTTTTTTCCAATTTTTTTTATTTAGGTTCTATCAATTTGTAGGTAGATGAAAGCCTTGGCTTCATCAGACACCTTTTTCTGTTCATGTTGTTCCGTGTTTATGTTGATGTTTTAAGTGTGTGTGTTTAACATAACCAACATAAATCTCTCTCTCTCTCTCTGTCTAAAAAAGTTCCCGCCTTTCACTAATGCAGAACGGGTTTAGTGCTGGACTTAGCATTAACGAACCTGGAGACAGAACCTTTAGAACCTTACTCTATGAAGAGCTGTGATGAAGACCTGTTCACCATAAACCCTCAGACCACAGAGAATCTAGAACCAGAACCTTAAGAGGTTCTGATGGTCATATTTCTCCATCTAATGCTGAACAGAAAGGATGTCAGCTGGAATGGAAATGTGTCTCATCACAGTTTAGGTCCAAAGACGTAGTTCAGCCTCACCAATCAACACGCCTCCACAACATAACAGCTGATGCTGGACAGCTTGGTTGGAATATTAGGTTTAATGAAGAAATGAGAACATTGGTGGAGCGCTCTGATTGGTCAGAGAGGTGAGTCATGGCTCTCTGTCCAATCAGTGTTTGGAACATGTCCCACAAAGCTTCCTTCATGTTGAACGTCTTTCTCTGTCATCAATTCACTTGATTTCTGATTTGATGCTCAACATTTCAAGCTGATGTCTTTGTGTCTCAGCCTCCAGAAGGTTTCAGCACCACCATCCAGACAGCTCCCACTGCATGTTCTCCTTTAAACCCAGCCGGGCTCCAACCAAGAGTTTGGGAAGAAATCAGGAGAAACTGGAGAACGGAGGAGGAGATCTGAGGATCTCTGCAGAGAGAAGGTGTGGAGAAAAGACAGACGTGCAATGTAGCCAGTTCTCTGACCGAGTCCTCATGAGAAACACGCTACATGTGTCAAGCAGGACAGACGTGGGATTAAAGGGGAGGAGGAGCAGAACTGAAGATCAAAGTTAGAAGATGCAGACAAACAGGAGAAAATGAACCACCTGGAAAAACTTCCACCTGGAAGAACCTCCACCTGGAAGAACATCCACCTGGAAGAACCTCCACCTGGAAGAACATCCACCTGGAAGAACTTCCACCTGGAAGAACATCCACCTGGAAGAACAACCCCCAATAAAAGGTTGCTTTACAAACATCTTCTTTTAAGCTCTTTTCATTGTATTTACTTCTCCATTGATAGAGGTGAGAGAGAGAAAGAAATCACAGAATGGAACCACATAGAACCGCTCCGTTAGATTACACATGTGGAGACCTCCAGCCGTGGAACCTGCAACCCGGTGTTCTGGAAACTCGGCCGGGTTCAAACTCCAACCAAAACAGCAGGTGAGTTTCAGGGAACTGCTGGTTACCATGGCAACAGGACAGGAAACTGCTTCATTCTGGTTCAGTGAGATAGAAGGAAATGTTTTGGAATCTTTTACATCCACTGATTACTGCAGGAATTCTCCACCAGGGGGCGCACCACTCCAACAAAGGATGTTTCTTTGTCTGATAGACAGACAGATGCTGTAACTTCCTGTGTGACCCCCCCTCAGTGATGCTGTGAGCGTTTCTGTTGGGTGTAAACAGACAATCCAAAGACAGAGAGGTTCTCACCTGTGTGGATGTCCTTGAAGCTGTGAAAGGAGGAGCAGAAACCGCCGTTAGGAGACTCCTCCCACATTTTCATGTCATGCAGACCTGCTGCCTCTCCTACCTCTCCTCCTCGTTCTCCAGGAGCCCCCCATAGGTGGCGATCTCCAGGTCCAGGCCCAGCTTGATGTTCAGCAGTTTTGGGTTTGAAGAGAATGACTGCAGTTTTAGTTTAATGACATTGAGTCTGTGGATCATTTATTCTTTAACTGTGGAGTTATAAAAACATTCTGGGAAGAGTTAGGCTTTTGGTATTCTTCCTAAATTGCAATGTCAGTTCAGTAAGACGTATAAAATGTTTTATTTGGGGTGGTATCATCTGATAGACCAGAAAATATTGTTCCTTATATCCTGATATTGCAAGGCAGAAAAACAGGAATGTTCTGGACTTCTGCATCTGTCTGACTCAGCTCTGTCACGAGCTTGTTGTCGGGAAGATTTCCATTTCCTGAAGAAATCCAAACCAGCAGAATGGTTCAAATAGTGGAATCCTCCAAAACTGTGATTGGTACATTTCTCCAGCAGATGTCACTGTTCTTTGTTGGACTAAAGTCTTGAAAATCTCCATGTTTTTTGGTCCAATCAGAGCTAAAAGCTCCAGAGATGGTTCTGCTTTTCACTCCTCCCTGGTTCTCCATCTCAGCTTCTTCTTCTTCCTCCAGTAAATCTGGGAACTTCTCTGTTCTTCTAGAGGCTTTTCTAATGTCAGACGGCGTTCATTCAAACCCATTTAGAGCTGAAAGTTCTCCTCTATGCTGATGACTCTTTGCTGTCTTCAGCTAAAGTCATCATGGAGACTGGGAGAAGGTCCTCTGTCTTTCATCTGGAATGAGGAGATCAGGAGACTTGGTGGTGGAATGAAGACGTTCAGGAGTGTGAAAAAGTGGGAGAGGACAGAAGACATGTGTCCTCTTCACAAACAGACTCAAACTCTCACAGATCAGACGTTTCTTCTAGTCGTCCTCCAGGTTTGCTCACATCTCAGGAGGATCTTCTTCTTCTTCTCAGATCTTCTTCATGGTTTCATGGAGACTGTGATCAGATGGGGGGGGGGGAGTCGTCTCCACCCTCCTGGAGTAGAAGCTGCAGAACCCGTGCTGTGATCCTAGAACCTCCAACAGACTCCCAGCTGATGAAACGGCCTCTTTAGCAGAGAGCAGAACGTTGATCTGATCTGTTGGAATCCACTCCATCCTGAAGCTGCACTGCTGAGTTCCTGTCCACCAGGGGGCAGCACTCCTTCATTCCAGCTGCAGGAAACCTTGATGTTCTGCAGAATCTGCAGCCGTTCAAACACTTCCTGTTACTGAGGAACAAAGACGTCATTCAGGAATGTGGTTCTGCTGCAGAACATTCTTCCAGACTAAAGCAGAGAAAAAGTCCCACAGAGCATCTGGAAGATCCACATTCTTTCAGTCAGAGCTGCTCTCAGGCTCAGACTCTTGTTCCAAACAGTCTGAATGTTGATGTTTGTGTCAGCAGTAAAGAGGTCAGAGGTCAGAGCAGAGCTGTCAGTCAACAATATGATCAGAAAAGATGGAAACATTTCCAGAGAATCTAGGAATGTTCCATCAAATCAGAACAATGTTGATGTCTGCAGATCAATTCCTAAAAGCTGATGATGTGTTTGAGCTCAAAGGAACATTTCTGCTTTGAACAGACGACCATGAAGGCATCAGAGCTCCTGCTCCAAACTCCAACATGTGATGCAACAAGCTGACAGTTGATCTGACAGCAAAGGAATGGATGAGGAAGACAGACGAGGAGGAAAGTCTCTGCAGAGCTGAAAGAGCACAGGAAGAGAAAACAGACTCAGGTGGTTGGAGGAAGATCAGCAGGTATGAGGTGGAGAAGAGAAACACCTGAAGATCCTGATCCTTGGAGGGAAAACAGAGATTTGGAGCTTTGGAGAGATCAGTGGGACTCTTTTTCTAAACTTCCTGCAGTCATCAAAGTGTCAAACTAAAGTGTTTTTTGCTCCTCACATCTTTCTCTCTGTTGGAATCTGTCAGAGTTTTTCCTGGAAGCTCTGACAGATCTGGAAGATCCACATTCTTTCACTTTGAGCTTTTCTTTGTGGCTCCAACGGCTGTTCAGACTGATGATCAGAAGGAGCTGTTTCCAGGAAATAGTCAGGCCCCTCCCTTCAGCTCCATCAGGAGTTTCTGCTTCAGTGTCAGTAGATGACAGATGAGGGGGGGTCATGCACGTCTGGAAGGGGGAGAACAGAAAGCAGAAGGTCACATGACCTTCACTGACATCAACTATCTGTCAATCTGACAGCTTGAAGCCCCGCCCTCCTCCCAGTGACTAGCAGGTTCCTGGTTGAAGCTGCTCCAGCTGCTGCCCCGCCCACCTGTGCTGCCCCGCCTCCATCCAGGTGGACTCTTCCTGGTTGTGAGTCAGTGATCAGTGCTGCAGCTGCGTTGACACGGTGAGGGAGACTCTTCTTCCTCTTCATCTCTTTGCAGAAACTGAAGTGAGTTTGTTTCTTTCTGCTTTTCTTCAACTATCAATTCTATTTTTCAGATCATCTTCAATGATTTTGCTGTTAGTCTTCATAGACTCTAAACTTTAGTTGTTGTCTTCCTCATGGTGTGTTTTGTGTGTTTTTGGACAGAGTTGTGTGTCTAGTTTTTCTAGTTCAGTCATTTGAACTTTAGGACAGAGAATTGGAGCCACCATCAAAATAACAAAGAAATACATTTATCAGAATAAAGTCCTACAATTCCAGGGGTTGACATAGCCCAGAAATTTGCACTGGCCCACAGGGCCAGTAGTTTTTGAAACTTACTGGCCCTGCCTGAAAGTTACTGGCCCGACTCGCGCATAGCGGGACCCGCCGCTCCGCAGGTGCTTGCAACTTTAGGGGGGTCCGGGGGCATGCCCCCCCCCCCGGAAACTTTTAATATGGTGCAATTTGGTGCATTCTGGTGACATCACTTATTTCTACACTTTTCAATGACTGAAAATAGACCATATCAAACTTAAATCTGCTCTAGTCTGTTTCAGATGTTTTGAAGAGAGCACTGCAGTGTAGTAGGTAACACTAGTTCAGAAGTTTTCATGCTGCTTCTAACGGCAAATATCGCAATAAATCATAAATGGACGCCTTCACATTGTTGACCAATCAGATGGAGCCCTGTTATGTTAGATGTTTGTAACCTATGTCAACGTGGGTCATTTGGAGTATAATTTTTAAACTGGGAATGGTTATTTGGTTATTTTGCTGTTTGTTTATATACCGCAAATTATATCGTTATCGCAATTTTAATCTCTGATATGGCATATCGCGAGTTTTCCTCATATTGTGCAGGTCTAACTGAGATCATTCAGCTAACTAGAAATACTTACTGCTTACAGTGTTGTAAAGAAAAACAAAATTAAGTAGTTTAACATTCTACTGCATTTGAGTCTGAGATTCAGGTATTTGGAGTTGCCTTTGATTCTTTGACATTCAGCTTAAAGCTTAGTGGATACAGTTTCATCTTCAATGCATTCATTAAATATCTTGCTGTCCATACTACTAATTATACCCACTACTCCATCCAACATATTCCTATCTATTCCTGCCATGTCTTCCACATCTCTGACATGCTTCAGTCTCTCTTCAGTGACGGTGTCGGATTTATAATCAAATGTAATAATAACCCACTGGCTTGTTCCTTCGTTGTTGCTGTTTAACATTGTTTTGTATTGAATTGTTACATTCAATAAAGTTTTTTTAAAAAAGTAGTGAGCGCGTGCCGCGTGGTGCTCGGCAGTGAAAGCCGCGCGCGCGCAGGCGGGAGAGAAGGAGAAGTGATCAAAGGTTTCCCATAGAAACCCTTGAAGTCTGAACACAGGACTACCAGAAAAACTAAATTATGAAGACGAGGTAAATCTACACGTTTTCGCAAAATATACTTTATTGAAAAAGGTGAAGAATATATAAACCGTTAGATATTTTAGTGGCCCGAGCGGACAAGTGAAAAGTAAAGTCTTGTGGTCCGCACTGCTCGAAAAACAGGACCGGGCCAGCGGACAAATGGCTATGTCGAGCCCTGAATTCTGACTTTTGTCTCATAATTCTCCAACTTTCTTTGTGTAGAATGACCACTTTGTCTCCTAAATGTCTAACTTTATTCTCGTAAATGTGTAGTTTTCTTCTTAAGGCGGTCCTAGTTCTCCGTGGTAGAACCTGCTTTAATGAAAGCGTTTGTTCCTGAGGCTCACAGGCCTGTAGTTCTCTGTTTGAGACCACCTCCACAGACGGGTCAGAGAGCGGTTCCTGGTCCAGAACAGGATCCACTTGGGTGGATTCAGACTGAACATTTGATCCAGATTATCAAGAACCAAACTCTGGTTCACTTTAAACCAAATGTGTCCAGTCTGAACACAGCCTCAGTTTTCTTTTCATGGACTAAACTCACTTCAGCTGAATTCTGATCCTCCGATTGTGTTTCCATTGTTTCCACTTTACCAGAAATAAACTTTATGATTAGAAATCTTCATGAAACCAAATCATCCTTCATAGAAATGAGAAAAACTCTGTGGAAAAGTTTTTCTGCTGCAGCTGTTCTACAGAAACTAAAAAGTAACTCAGGACTCATGTCACAGTTTTCAGAGAGTAATCCTGTAAGGTAATGGATTACTTTAGAACAAGTAACCTGTAATTCTTTCCAGTTCAGAGGTTCAACAGTGGTTCAAAGTCTCTGTTGGAGCTTTGAGAGGAAGAATTCATGTCTTTCTTTCTTTTCTCCTCGTTCTTTGATTTCTGTCTGTTTTTCTTGATGCTTCATGTTTCCTGAAGTGTAGAAACAGGAAGTTTGTTGTTTCTGTGTCAAAGTGACTGAATGGAAATGTTGCTGCTGCAGCTCCATGTCTCCACCTGCTGGAGGGAGAGCAGAAGTGCAGCAGCTGATGGCAGCTTCCTCTGATGATGAGGAGGGTTTCCTCTGCAGGTGAAGGTGTGTGTGAGCTGATGTGGATCCAGTGAATCCAGCAGCATGGATCAGTGGGAGGAGCCACAGGAGGGAGCCCCTCCCTCTAAAAGCAGAGATGGTAACCATGACAACCAGAGCAAAGCTCAGAGGTTAGATGAACATCTCCAACTGTCTATGATCTTCTCCATGTCAGAGCTCAGGACTCACACCAGTAACCTGCAATCTCCACAGGAACCAACCTAGACCTGGACCTGGACCTGGACTTGGACTTGGATCTGATTCTGGATCCAGCAGTGTTTCCTACAGGAGTGACGGATCAAAGGAGTTTCCTCCTAACTTCAAATCCATCCATCCAGGACTGGAACAGTGAGTGTTTGTCAGAGTTAAAGGATTCTGGATTCTAGTTCAGATGATCTGTAGTTTTCAGATGAAGGACCTGAGGTCTGGTTCAGTTCTGGATCTCTCTGATCAGACTCACTTGGAGCATCATGTGTGTGGTGAGATCTTTTCAGTTGAGTCTTCTGAGAGTCTCTGAGACACATCAGAGATGTTGGAGAAGAAAACATGTTGACTGCTGACTCTGACTGACAGCAGCTCCAGTCTGATTCCAACCAAATCAGGAGAAAAGTTCCAGTTTTCTCTGCTTTGCTAGATTTTCTTGGTGGAAATGTCTGACTTTGGTTTCATAGTGTGGCTGATTTCTCTAAGTCTGACAAAGTCTGACAATTCCACAGTTGTTGCTGATGTCATTGGTGTGTATTTCTGTGCGTCCTGCACAAACAGTGATGGAAATTCACGTTGGAACACGGAATCCGTGCAGCCAGGATGCACATTGCTGCATTGCTGCAGGTATTCTGTCCCAGGCTAAATGTTGTCTGTGGCATGGATTTAAGGTTCAAGTCCCGTTAGCCGTCACACTCCTAGGTGTGTGAAATGTGTTCCTGCTGTTGGCCCCTCCCCCAGGGAGCAGTGAGCTGCAGACACAGCCGCGCTCAGGAACCATTTGGTGGTTGAACCCTCACCTTCATCAGCCACAGTTGATCCTTCTCCTTGAAAAGCCACTTGTTGTTAAAGCTACATTTGATTGGCATTTTGGAGCTTTCCACAATCCATGAATAGCAAGTAGAAAGCGTCACGCGCTGAACTGATGAAAGTTCCACCTGCTTTATGCCAACAGAAACTCTCATCACTGATAGTTCCAGGTTGAACTTCTGCCACAATTTCACTTCAAATCTCATGTTAAACTACTTTATTTTTATGTTTTGCATCCAAAATATGAACATTTCATGACTTTTCCAAAACTTTACAGAAGATTTCATTGTTCACAAACTTTTCAAGGATCTAGAAATTACATTTTCAGATCTTTTCCAGGTTTTCATGACCGTATGAACCCTGTTTAAAGCTGAACTTCACATTCTATTTTATACAGTGGTGAAAAAGATTGCCCCCCTGATAATTTTCCAGTTTTCTTCATAAATCATTGGTTGTTCTGATCATCAATTTCCCTTAAATATATCATCTAGCAGATGAACACAGTGATATTTGAGAAGTGAAATAAAGTTTAATGGATTTAAAGAAACTGTACAATAATTACTTCAACATAAATAGGCAGGTGCTAAAATCTGCCCCCCCCCCCAACAGAAACATGCCATCAATATTCAGTAGATCCTCCTCTACAGAAATGACAGCCTCCAATCTCTTCCTATAGCTTCCAATCAGGGCCTGGATTCTGGTTGAAGGTATTTTGGACCTTTCCTCTTTGAAAACATCTCCAGTTCAGTCAGATTTGATGTCTTCCCAGCATGGACAGCCGCTTTAAATCACCACAGATTTACAATCATATTCAGGTCTGGGACTGAGATGGTCTTTCCAGAACAGTGTTCTTGTTCCTCTGCATGAAGTTCTTTGTAGAATCAGAGCAGTGTTTGGGACATTGTCTTGTTGAAGGATCTTCAACTTTGTCCCTGATTCTTGAACATTGTTTGGAAGAATCTGCTGATACTGTCTGGAATCCATGACCAGATTTCCAGAACCTTCACTGGCCACACAGCCCCAAAGCATGATGGGACCGCCACCAAATGTGACTGTGGGTAGTCAGTGTTTGTCTTGGAATGCTGTGTTCTTTGTTGTTCAAGCATACCCCCCCTTGTTATGCCCACATAACTCCATGTTAGTTCCATCAGTCCACAGCACCGTATTCCAGAATGAAGCTGTCTTATCCAGATGTGCTTCAGCAGATCTCAGGTCTCTCTGTTGGTGGCATGTGAGCAGAAAAGGCTTCTTCCACATGACTCTTCCATCCAGCATCTGAATGGTTGAAGGAAGCACAGTGACTCCATCTGCAGTCAGATCACATGTAGGTCTTTGGAGCTGCTCTGTGGGTTGACTTGGATTGTTCTCACCATCCTTCATCTCTGCCTATCTGAGAGTCTTCTGTTCCGGCCACTTTGCCTTTGCTTGAACTGTGCCTGTGGTCTTCCATGTTCTCACTCTAGTCCACCTTAAATCCCTCTTCTCATGATTGGCTTCCCATGTGTATAGAGGTAAAGGGTCAATGAGCTTAGAAAACAAATTGTGTGTTCCAATAATTATTGCTAAATGTAGTCAAATCAATAAAACAGGGAGGGGGAGGGGTAAATGTACGCACCTGCCTATTTTTGTTGAAGTAATTATTGCACAGTTTCTTTAAATCCAATAAACTTCATTTCACTTCTCAGACATCACTGTGTTCATCTGCAGCTAGATGATATATTTAACTGAAATTGATGATCAGAACATCCAATGATTTATGAAGAAACATCTGGAAACTTATCAGGGGGGGCAAACTTTCTCATACCACTATTATTGACAGATATGTCTAAAGATTTCCATTGCAGTCTAATCAATCTGTTACTCAGAATTTCATTCTTCAACAGTCTCAGTTCAACATTGATGATCTACTGATCAATATTGTTCTATGAATACAAAGAGTTGATCCACGAGGAGAGAAACTGAATCTGAAAATGAATGAGTCAATCTGAAGAATGACTTGATGGAAATTGGAGAAAACCAGCAGAATCCTGCTGATCTGAAAGTCTGTCCTTCAAAATAAAGGCCCTGCAAATGTCCCCTACTGTGGTTCCTGCTTCTTTCTCATTCCAATCTCTAATCAGACAGAGACTAAGTCATTGGAGATTTCACTTTGTTGAACTTCATTTCCAGCCTGATGGAATTCAGAGTTTGATGACATGTAGAAATGTCTCCTATCTGAAAGATTTAGGGTTTAGCCTGATGCCTTTGGAAACAATCCTGTTTTTAAGAATAAGACAGTATCATCTATAAACTAATGTGACATTTAAGATTAGTGTTTTATCCACAAACAAAGACATGATTCCAGACAATCCCTGCATGCAGTGTCACACAGTTGTCAGAAGGGGATGTTTGAACAGACTGTCTCACTGCAGATCAGTCTGTTCATGATCTGAGTTCAATAGTTCAACATGAAGAGAATCTGATGAACAGAAGAGATGAGTTTCTAATAAAACTATTGTTTGTCCATCAGGATTCAACAGAGACCTGGATCTGGATATGGATCTGGATCCAGCAGTGTTTCCTACAGGAGTGACATGTCAAAGGGTAAACTTCCAGACTTCAAGGACATCCGTTCAGGACTGGAACAGTGAGTGTTTGTCAGAGTTAAAGGATTCTGGATTCTAGTTTAGATGATCTGTAGTTTTCAGATGAAGGACTTGAGGTCTGGTTCAGTTCTGGATCTCTCTGATCAGACTCACTTGGAGCATCATGTGTGTGATGAGATCTTTTCAGTTGAGTCTTCTGAGAGTCTCTGAGAGACATCAGAGATGTTGGAGAAGAAAACATGTTGACTGCTGACTCTGACTGACAGCAGCTCCAGTCTGATTCCAACCAAATCAGGAGAAAAGTTCCAGTTTTCTCTGCTTTGCTAGATTTTCTTGGTGGAAATGTCTGACTTTGGTTTCATAGTGTGGCTGATTTCTCCAAGTCTGACAGTTCCACTGGTTTCTTTTTCTGGAGAAGATTCAGATGAACATGTTCTCCTCAGTTCAGAAATGCTTGAAGAATCTTTTCAGTTTTTTCTCTTTTTCTCTGTAGAAAAACATCCTCATCAATGTAGCTGCTGTGCTCCAACAGCTAAACCGTGTTGATCTCCATGAATTAGATCAAGTGTTCAGATGTTTCAGACTAAATCTAACCTTTCTGGAATCTAGATCTAGTCTGCTTTGGAAAAACCTCATTCTGATGATGAACTAAACAAAGTTAGAACAGAAACAACATTTCTGAAAGTGAATTCAACATTTAATCCTTTAATGCTTGATATTATTTCTGATTATATAAAAATATTCTTCAGTGTTTATTCTTATTCAAGTTGATACTAAATGAAGTAGAGTCCTGGATTTCGGAGTAATTTGTGAATTAGTTACATACGGCATGAAAGGGTTAAATGATGAAGGTTTCAGTGTAACAATTGATGATCTGCTAGTTACAGTGTCTTGTTAAAGTATTCACTCCTTTGGATGTTTGTCCCTTTTGTTGCTTTCATAAATCACTCATGGTCAATAACATTTACTACAAAAAAAACCTTCAATGTCAGTGAAACAAAATATGAAATATAAATGTTTTCATACTAATTTACCTCCTTCAAGTCAGTATTTAGTAGATTCACCTTTGGCTGCAATCACAGCACTGAGTCTGTGTGGAGAAGTCTCAGTCATTCTGTACATTAGCAGGAGTTTTGCTCTATTTGTCTTTGCAAAACTGTTCAAGGTCTGTCAGGTTGCTAGGATACAGACATGAGCAGGCCTTTTCAATTGCAGCCACAGGTTGAGGTCTGTGATTTAGGTCTGGGCTTTGACTCGGCCACTCCAGTCACCAGGTGAATAATACCAACAGTATGAAATTATTTTGGTGGATGGATAGAATTACATGCTGGGCTGGATGTGGGCCACGGGCCTTGACTTTGACACATGCCAAAGAAAGGAGTCTTGATGAAGTGAATCAGTAAAGAAAGGACTAAAAATAAAAGATAAAAAGAACCCTTTAATGACACGAAGGTCAAACGTTTTCCAATTCAGTCTGAGAAATGTTTAGAATTTCTCTCTTTAACCAGTTTTAGTTCAACATTGATTTCTTTCAATCAAATTGTTCTATAATACAAAGAGTTTTGTGGAAGAAGCTAATGAGGACTGTGGATCCTCCTTTATCTAGGATCTTGGTGATCTCAGCAGTTGTCCTGGTAGTGTTTCTGTTGTGTGTTTGTGTGTGTATGTGCATGTGTGTTTTATGTTGTGTTCCATTAAATTCTGTCAAAAAGTTTTCAATTGTACTGAATTCATTTAAAGTGAGAGTTAGATATTAATATAATATTAATATTCAGATGTGCCAACAATCCTCTGCTACTTACAAATATTTTACACTGAATATTTAAACTTTTCCCCCAGACTTTTACTTGTAAAATGTTTTCTGGACCTCTTTAAATTTAAGTGGAAGACCGCTGCTATAAACCATCTAATCCCAGAGAGAATCAGCCCCCACCACTGCAATGTCATCTGTAAATTTAACAAGTGTTGTTCTTGTGTGGGTTTGCAGTTGTGGGTGTAGAGCAGCAGTCTAGAACTCAGTTTACCTTCAGTTTAACTGACTTGTTAGTAGAACATTCTAGCTGTGACATGACTCTAGTTAGTTTGGTTTCAGACAGAATGGAGCTGATTGCTGCTGATTCTCCACAGACTGGACCAGCAGAGCTCAGAGACTCCCAGTGGTCCGTCTGTCCAGCAGCATCAAACACAGCTGGACTCCATCTTTCTGGTCTGTACATGAACAACAACTACTTTCCATCATTCTGTCCACAGTCGTCTCCATGCTGCACTTTGCAGACCAGTGGACTGTCAGAGTGTCCAACATGGAGCTGATGTTTGGCTCCATGACTTCACTCTGATTGGCTCATTCATCTGGAATTCTGTTGCAGCTGCTGGAGGACAACATTGTCACTTTTGTCAAGAAGGAGCTGAAGAAGATCCAGAAGCTTCTGAGTCACAGGGAGGAAGAGGAGGAGCTGGAGGCTGAAGATGAAGAGCAGAGGAGCAGCAGAGAGTCAGTGATGAAGATCACAGTGAACTTCCTGAGGAGAATGAAGCAGGAGGAGCTGGCTGATGGACTGCAGAGCAGTAAGAGGATTTCTCTGAAGGTTTCAGCTGCTGAGAAATGAAGATTTCCTGATGTCTCAACAGGGATTCAAACCCTCATCATTCAGGGCTGCAGAGACTTGATTTACTGTTTGTTGTCT
Source organism: Oryzias sinensis (assembly GCA_037389245.1). Lineage (NCBI taxonomy): Eukaryota > Metazoa > Chordata > Actinopteri > Beloniformes > Adrianichthyidae > Oryzias > Oryzias sinensis. Next base: position 22,182,501 of record CM074509.1, on the reverse strand, counting down.
TCATTCAGGATCTCCTGCTGCAGTTTGTCGACATGAAGTCAAATCTGGTCTGAAGAAGAAGTTCCAGTGTGTGTTTGAGGGGATGGCTAAAGCAGGAAGCCCAACCCTTCTGAATGAGATCTACACAGAGCTCTTCATCACAGAGGGAGGAAGAGGAGAGCTGAATGAAGAACATGAGGTCAGACAGATTGAAGCAGCATCCAGGAAAGCAGACAGAGCAGAAACAAGCATCAGACAAGAAGAGCTCTTCCAACTCCCAGCTGGAAGACCAGAACCAATCAGAACCGTGATGACTAAGGGAGTGGCTGGCATCGGGAAAACAGTCTTAACACAGAAGTTCACTCTGGACTGGGCTGAAGGCAAAGCCCACCAGAACCTCCACTTCACATTTCCATTCACTTTCAGAGAGCTGAATGTGCTGAAAGAGGAGAAGTTCAGCTTGGTGGAACTTGTTCATCACTTCTTCCCTGAAACCAAACAAGCAGGAATCTGCAGCTTTGAAGACTTCCAGGTCCTCTTCATCTTTGATGGTCTGGATGAGTGGCGACTTCCTCTGGACTTCCACAAGACTCGGGTCCTGAATGACCCTAGAAAGTCCACCTCAGTGGCTGATCTGCTGACAAACCTCATCAGGGGGAACCTGCTTCCCTCTGCTCTCCTCTGGATAACCACACGACCTGCAGCAGCCAATCAGATCCCTGCTGAGTGTGTTGACATGGTGACAGAGGTCAGAGGGTTCAATGATCCACAGAAGGAGGAGTACTTCAGGAAGAGGTTCAGAGATGAAGAGCAGGCCAGCAGGATCATCTCCCACATCCAGAGATCCAGAAGCCTCCACATCATGTGCCACATCCCAGTCTTCTGCTGGATCACTGCTACAGTTCTGGAGGATCTGCTGAAGAGCAGAGGAAGAGGAGAGCTGCCCAAGAGCCTGACTGAGATGTACATCCACTTCCTGGTGGTTCAGGCCAAAGTCCAGAAGGTCAAGTATGATGGAGGAGCTGAAACAGATCCTCACTGGAGTCCAGAGAGCAGGAAGATGATGGAGTCTCTGGGAAAACTGGCTTTTGAGCAGCTGCAGAAAAGAAACCTGATCTTCTATGAATCCGACCTGACAGAGTGTGGCATCGATATCAGAGCAGCCTCAGTGTACTCAGGAGTGTTCACACAGGTCTTTAGAGAGGAGAGAGGCCTGTACCAGGACAAGGTCTTCTGCTTCATCCATCTGAGTGTTCAGGAGTTTCTGGCTGCCCTCCATGTCCACCTGACCTTCATCACCTCCAAACTCAACCTCATGGAGGAAGAACAAACAAAGATCCCTCAGCCTGAACAGAGCAGTCCAGTCCAGTTCTACCAGAGTGCTGCGGAGAAGGCCTTACAGAGTCCAAACGGACACCTGGACTTGTTCCTCCGCTTCCTCCTGGGTCTTTCACTGCAAACCAATCAGAGTCTCTTACGAGGTCTGCTGACTCAGACAGGAAGTAGCTCACAGACCAATCAGGAAACAGTCCAGTTCATCAAGGAGAAGATCAGTGAGGATCTGTCTGCAGAGAGAAGCATCAACCTGTTCCACTGTCTGAATGAACTGAATGATGGATCTCTAGTGGAGGAGATCCAACAGTTTCTGAGGCCGGAAGGTCTCTCCAAAGAAAAACTGTCTCCTGCTCAGTGGTCTGCTCTGGTCTTCATCTTACTGTCATCAGAAAAAGATATGGAAGTGTTTGACCTGCAGAAATACTCTCCTTCAGATGAGGCTCTTCTGAGGCTGCTGCCAGTGATCAAAGCCTCCAACAAAGCTCTGTAAGAACTCTCATGAAAATCACCTTCAGTGAACAAATGAATCTGATGGAAACATGAAAGATTCAATAACTGCTGTCTGTCTTTGTTTTCTGCAGACTGGATAACTGTAATCTGTCAGAGAGAAGCTGTGCAGCTCTGTCCTCAGTTCTCAGCTCTCAGTCCTCCAGACTCAGACTTCTGGACCTGAGTTCCAACAACCTGCAGGATTCAGGAGTGAAGCTACTGTCAGCCGGACTGGAGAGTCCAGACTGTAAACTGGAGACTCTCAGGTCAGCTTTCATTCAAATGTTGATTCTCTACAAGAAGTTGTGTCTGGTTTTCTGTGATTTAGGAGAAAGTGTCAGATAGACGTCACTGACAGAGAAACAGCAGTAGGTAGAAGAAAAACATCAGTTCAATTCTAAACCCCAGCTGGGTCTCATCTGATGACCTTTTTTCTGGCATGTTTTTCCACAACAGACTAAACAGGAGAACCTAAATCCATCCAGGGGTTGATATCTGGGAGAAGTTCATGTTTTGTGTTCTTGAAAGAAAACAGGAATCCATCCCAGAACTGCAGAATTCAATGGACAAACAGTTGCAGCAGATTTCTGAGCCACAGAGCAGCAGCTCCTCATGCAGAGATATGAAGAGGTCAATCTGCAGCAGACTGACAGGTCTTTCCCACAGACCTGGTTCTGGTTCTTCTTCAGAACCCAGCCTGGATCAGAACCTTTGCAGGTAGTTTCTGGATGAGGCTGGGGGCGGGGCTACCTGGCCAGAGAAAGGTTTAAACCAGGGGTCAGCAACGTTTGTGACATGAAGTGTCAGTTTGACATTTTCTCCAGAGCAACTGTGCTGTCACCAACAAAAATGTGAACTCTGATACAAAGAAATACAGAAACATTTCCAATAGATCTGACATTTACTGTCATTCACAAACAGCAGATCAAAATGTTTTAAAGGTATTTTGGCAGATAAATGCATCTAGACATTAAATAAAAACACAATTAGAAACAACAGACCACAACAAGAATCAGGTTTCTTATGCACAAGTGAGGAAAGCAAGTGTGACGGAAGACGTCCACCACGCTTCTCTTCTCAAAGTGTCTGCTTCTCCCTGCACCTTTTATTAAGAATACAAGTAGGAGGATGCAATTTCCAGACAAAGAGAAAAGTTCATTAGGGGGTGGCGTATAATGACCCATTTGGGAGGATTCTAACTTCAAACTACTTATCAGCTAAGGGCAGTATGTCGTAAAACCCCCTCATCCTAGCTGGGATGAGAAACAGATGAACAAACACCCAACTGTTTTCTAAAATAGTCAGTAGGAGTTAACATTTAAATAAATACATTTAAGCAATAATAATAGTAAATTTCCTTCACAGGCATTAAATCAAAAAAGTACTTTCATAACAATATTACAAGGAAAATCAGTCAGAGTTGAAATAGTACTGCAACTATATATGAAACCCAAAGCACTGCATTTGTGTATGTCAGACCTACAGCAATAGGATTGGATACTTCAGAACAAAATACCATCAATATTTTTAAAAACTTCACAACCATCAACATGAAAAAATAAGAATATTTAGTCTGATTTATCTTTTGTTCCATTACAAGACAGAAGAACTGAATGTCAGTTCATTCTGTCATGGTGCTTTTATTGCATGTAAAATTATATGTTTTTTGTTTTTCCTTAGTTTGATCATTATAGTTATATTATAGTATAATTATAGACATTTTACACAATTGGACAGTGTCATTTTATTTTTTGGAGTGGTGATCAGTCTTAGTATTCACTTTAAAACTTCTTGACATTTGTCAGAACAGACAGAATGTCTGGGTTTATCCTGTACCCCCCCACCCCCACCCCCCGCGCATGTCACCGTCTGTCTATGGCAGGGGTCGGCAACCCAAAATGTTGAAAGAGCTAAATTGGACGAAAAAAACAAAAAACAAATGTCTGGAGCCGCAAAATATTAAAAGCCCTATTTAAGCCTTATAATGAAGGCAACACATGTAATATGTATCTATATTAGCTATATTAGAAGAAATTGCTAAACAGCCCCCCCCCATGTATAATTCATTTTCATTTCTAGGTGGTCATGATTTTTCATCCAAAATCTCTCCTGAAAATGTCATCTGTCAGTGTATCATCAGGGCGGGTCCCACCTGACTGAATGGACCAAGTTCCTGGACCTCCAGCTGCATTGAACACACTTTTCTGTCTCATTGCAGGTTGTGGAACTGCAGTTTGTCAAAGATCAGCTGTAAAGTTCTGGTCTCAGCTCTGAAGAAAAACCCGTCCAATCTGACAGAACTGGACCTGAGCGGGAACCAGAACCTGCAGGATCCAGGAGTTCTTCATCTGTGTGGTTTTCTGGAGAGTCCAGACTGCAGACTGCAGACTCTGAGGTCAGACTCCATGTTTCAGTTGTGTTCACATCAATATTATGAGTCCAGATGACTGACTGATGACATGACTACAGAGTGATGACTGAACCCCCCATTCCCACCTTACTGTATGCTACTGCTGAGACTCTGAGGCTCCTTTTTCTCTTTTTTCAGAGGTTCTCATGTAGATCTAGTCTTACAATAATCCTGTCCACAGAGGAATGTTTTCAGTCTAACTTTGAATGTAGAAACTGTGTCGGCCTCTCTTCCATGAGCTGGGAGTTTATTCCAGAAAACAGGGGCTTGGTGGCTAAACGCTCTACCTCCAACCGTACTTTGACTCATTCTAGGAACCACAAGCAGTCCTGCATTTAGTGAGTGAAGTGTTCTGATTGGATGGTAAGGCACTATGAGGTCTTTGACATAGGATGGGGTCATTCCATGTAAAACCTTATAGGTTAACAGGAGGATCTTGAACTGGATTCTAGAATCAACTGGGATCCAGTGAAGTGAAACTAACACAGGAGTGATGTGATCTCTTCTGCTAGTTCCTGCTAACAATCTAGCTGCTGCGTTCTGAACAAGCTGGAGACTTCTTAAGGAACTCTTAGGACACGCTGCTAACAAAGAGTTACAGTAATCCAGTCTAGACGTAACAAATGCATGGATGAGTTTTTCAGCATCACTCTTAGAAAGTATATTTCTGATCTTAGAAATCTTAAAAAGGTGAAAAAATGCGCCAACCTTCCACCAGAGTCAAGGTGGGGTTCAGTGTCTTGCCCAAGAACACTTCGACACCTGGGCATGCACGGTGGGAATCGAACCTGCAACCCTATGATCTGGGATTCGACCGCCCTACTGCTGCACCATAGCCAGCGCAGTGGAAAGACCTGCTAGGCAGGGTTGTGGACTCTCTCTGACTCTATTAACTCTTTTTATTGAGTCTCTGGTACAGGCAATTCCTGAAAAGCCTGAAATTAAAAGGGTTAGACTAAATGGAGTTGAACATACACTGACCAAAAATATAAACGCAACACTTTTGTTATTGCTCCCATTTTTTATGGTATGAACTCAAAGATGTGAAACATTTTCCACATACACAAAATAACCAGTTCTCTGAAATATTGTTCACAAATCTGTCTAAAACTGTAGTGAGCAAGGCAAGGCAAGTTTATTTGTAGAGCTCAATTCGTACACAAAGTAATTCATGGTGCTTCCCAAAACAGAAAAATGCATTAAAATCACAATACATCATAGAAATAATCAACGTAAAATTTACTTTAAAAGAAAAGAAAAAAATTAAAAATTGATATAAAAAGAACTGAGGACAGGAAAGAAAAGTGCAGATAGGACCTTTCAGTCATATACACTAAACAGAAATGTTTTAAGTCTAGATTTGAACATGAACACAGAAGAGGCCTGTCTTACGCCTTCAGGGAGGCTGTTCCAGATTTTAGTTGCAGAAAATTGAAACGCTGATATATATATATATATATATTTTTTTTCTAAACTTGTCCTGTCCAACAGCTGGGCAGACAGATGACAACTGAAGGCCTCTTGTGTTGGACATATTTTCCTTTAACAACAGGGGTTATTAATCTTCAGACAAACCAGAGGTATGTCTGAATTAACACCTTTTGTAGTTGAGGCCAAACTTTATTCATTTCAATCATATTTGAACAGTATTTCAGAGAACTGGTTATTTTGTGTATGTGGAAAATGTTTCACATCTTTGAGTTCATACCGTAAAAAATGGGAGCAAAAACAAAAGTGTTGCTTTTATATTTTTGGTCAGTGTAAAATAGGATTGTCTGCCGATGACTTCATAGCTCCCTTGAACAACCAGAAACATCGATTCCTCATTTCATGGAAATATTAGAAATATTTGAACATTTCTCCTGATGTAAAATAAATAGTCTCTAAATGCACATTTTAAATTTTAACTATGTTCCCTCTGAATTTATTAGAAACAATTTTAAATCCCCCTGGATAAATATTTAGGTGTGGAAATAACATTAGATTTTCAAAATATAAACCTTAGAAATAATTCATTCGTACAAGAAAAGATACAAAAGACATTGAAAATGGTCAACACAGCCACTAAATTTCAGCTCTAGAATTGAAATAAATGAAAATTAATATTTTGCCCCAGTTTTATTTCAAGCTCTACCAACACAGGTCTCTTACACGCAATTTACACTGGCGGACAAAACAATAACCATAAATAATAAAATAAATCCAATAAGAAGATCCAGAATAAAATACAGCAATCTCCAGCTTCCAAAGAATAAAGGAGGTATGGCACTTCCAAAGCTGAGAGAATACTATATCGCTTCACAACAAAGATACTTATACTGCTGGTGTAATCCCCAGTATACTGGAAAATGGAAAAATATGGAATACAAAACTTTACAAGAACCTATTCAAAACATTATTGGAGATAAAGAATTAAATGACACAAAGAAAATGCATCTAGATCCCATAACAAATGCACACTAACTAAATGGTTCAAACTTTTGCAAAAATACAAAATCTTATATAGTGCAAAACAATACAAATGGGTAGCATATGACAGGCGGTTTAAACCAGCAGAATATGATCCAATTCATAAATATTGGATTACTAAAGGAATAACAACATGGTGCTTGTTAGAAAAGGACGGACATCTGGAGAGTTTTGAGAACTTGGTTAAGCAATTTCACCTTGAAAATCAGGATTTTTTTTTTTTAGATATTTACAAATAAGAAACTACTATAAAACTGTGATACACAGGGGCTCTTCTGTGGATGAGGGTGTGATTGTTCAAACAATAATAAAGGCATATAAAGACAGAAATACTAAAGTGATTAGTACACTATATAAATCCTTAACGGAGTATGACAAAAACACAACGTCAAAAGTAAAAATGTAACTGGTAAAAGAATTAAACATAAAGATAACTGAGCAGGATTGGTTAGACATGTGGAGACACCACCATACCACCACTGGATCTCCAAAATGGAGAGAGTTCACCTGGAAGAACCTTATAAGATTTCTTAAAAATGCAGTTTCCACGTCTGAGATCTGTGAGCCTTAAATGATAAATCCTGGTCAAATCAAAGCTCTTCAGAACTTCTCTCTTGGTAAATGGTCTGGCTGAAGCGTTGATCTCTTCTGCCATGATCAAACTTGCTTCACTTTGTGATTCTGCACGGCTGAAAAGCGTCTGAAGTGTCTGACTCTTCAACTCTTTTGCTTTCTGGATCTTCTACTCTGACAGAAGAGGGATTGACAGAAAATTCTCTTTGTTCTCAATTCTGCCTCCAATTGATTTGTTGTGTTGTATGGTGTGCGATTGTGTAGCTTGTTTGCTGCTATTTTCATCTCTGTTGTTGTGAGAAGTGTGTAATATTCTGGCGTACATTTCTCCTATTGCATTTGAATGCACCTCAGTAGTAGATATACGCTGATTGTTAGAGATGCATGATGGGTGATATGCAATGCTTGCTGGGATATGTTTTGAAGCGGATAGCCTTCATGTAATGAGACTGCTAAGAGTTCTGTTATTAAAAGACAAACTAATACAGCACGTCCTGAGCATTATTTACTATCAGTCAATCCTGAAGCACAACATGGTGTCAGAATAAAACCGACTGCTCAAACAAAGACTGTGTTAGGAATAATTAGAAATAGAATAGTTAGAAACTCCCTTTTTTTACTATTATTACATTTACCTATACCTTTTATTACACTTATGGTTTAAACTTAATTCACTGAGTATGTATTATCATCTCAAAATTATATTACACAGCACAACCAAGCTATTGTCCTCAGTTTTCTCCTCATCCTCCCTTTTTACTTTTTGTGTGTTCTGGTGTTTGTGCTCTGGCAAATGTCTGTGGGAACATCAGAGAGATCTGACACTTGAAGCTTTATGACCTTCAAGTATCCAGCCTGCAACAGCATGTGGGTGGGTTTTTCTCACCATAGATCCTCAGACCATCTTCTGAATATGTAAATGCCAGGTATATATACCAAGCCCTTTTCTGAGTGTCTTTGTTCGGACTTTGAATGCATCTTGTTCATCTGTCTGTAACCCTGCGTACAAATCTGTGCTGTTTGTGCGGAGTAAATCTTCACTGAAGTTAAGTAACTGTCTCTGAGTCTTATTCATTATTTCTGTGTGTTGGAAACTGAAAAGGGAAAAAGAACCAACCTAATAATAATAATATTTTTTAATACAGTCCTTTCTAGAAAATCCAGTTTCCTCACAGACTGCAAGATGGATTTTGCCGGAGTTACGCCGCCGCAAATGTGTTGGGATGCTAACAACCTTCCTGAAGCATGGCGCAGATTCAAGCTACACGTGGAGCTGATGTTTTCTGGACCACTCAAGCGAAAGAGCGAGGAGGAAAAGTGCAGCTATCTTCTTCTTTCGGTTGGAGAAAAAGGTAGAGACATCTATAACACATGGTCGCTAACCGAAGATGAAAGAAAAATACTTAAAACGTATTATGACAAGTATGAGACCTATGTTATGCCCAAAGCTAACGTAATTTTTGCTCGCTAGAAATTTCATCAGAAAGTTCAAGGAGCAAATGAGGCATTTGAACAGTTTGTAACAGACTTGAGACTTCTTGTCAAAGACTGTGCTTATGCAAACAGTGAGGAGATGGTCCGTGACCGTATAGTTGTCGGCATCCATTCACCGAGCGTGAGGGAAAAGCTACTTAGCGTTGGATCCGAACTAACATTGGATAAAGCTGTGGACATTGCAAGGTCACATGAAATAGCCAAGGCCCAAATGAAAACCATATCAAGCAGTGGCAGCAGCCTGCGAGAGGACGCCATACATGCTGTTGAACGACAAGCACCAAAGAATCCACCCTGGAAAGGCCGGCAGTCAAGAAAGAAATACCACACAACAGACAAGCCACAGGAAGCTACCAGAATGCCAAGAGGATGCGGCTATTGTGGAAACAGACACAGCTACGAGGAAAAATGCCCAGCTAAGGGTAAGCAATGCAAAAACTGTGGAAAGTGGAATCACTTCTCAAAGGTTTGTCGGTCTACACAAAAGAAAAGTGTTCATACAGTAAATGAGAGTGGATCAGAAAGCAGCATTGAGAGCAGCAGCCTGTTTATTGATGCAGTTAATCGCACTAAGCAGAACGAAAATGATACACAAGCTTTTGCAGAACTGAAAGTTGGCCACAACCAAAGAACTGTTAACTTCAAACTTGACACGGGCTCTTCCGCTAATGACATTCCTACAAATTTGTTTAACATCATAGGAATATCACAGCGCCTGAAACCCGTCTCACACCCGCTCTATGGATATGGAGGGGAACGCCTGCTTGTAAGAGGCAAATGCACACTGAAGTGCAAACACAAAGACGAGGCATTAAGACTGAAAGTATATGTTGTGGACAGTAGAGCACCCCCAGTCTTAGGTTTAAAAGCTTGCCTGGACTTTGGCCTAATTCAGCTTGTGATGTCTGTGACACAGACACCGGTGACAAACAGTATGGATGAATTTAAGGATGTCTTCACAGGAATAGGATTATTTCCTGGTGAGTGCACAATCCATCTCGATCCAAAGGCTACTCCTGTAGTACACCCCCCAAGACGAGTTCCACATGCGCTCCACAGTCGATTGAAGAAAGAGCTGGAAAATATGGAAGAACAGCATATTATTGTTAAAGTGACAGAACCTACAGAATGGGTTAATTCTATGGTGGTAGATGAAAAGCCACGAACAGGTAAACTTAGAATATGCCTTGACCCCAGAGACCTGAATAAGGCAGTAAAACGCCCACACTACCCTTCGCCAACTCTTGATGACATCACATCCAAACTTGCAGGAGCTAGATATTTTTCTGTCATGGATGCCAGGTCAGGCTACTGGGCCATTAAATTGACAGATGAGTCATCCAAGCTCACAACGTTCAACACCATATTTGGACGCTATAGATTCCTGAGGTTGCCCTTTGGTCTTGTATCAGCACAAGATGAGTTCCAAAGGAAGATTGATGAGACCTATGAGGGATTAGAAGGTGTTACAGCTATTGTCGATGACATATTAATATATGGAAAAACAAAAGCTGAACATGACAGGAACCTTCATGCAATGCTGCAACGGTCTAGAGAGAGAGGCGTCAGGCTGAATCCGGACAAGAGCATCATCTGTGCCACCGAAGTCAGCTATTTTGGACATCGCCTCACAGCTGATGGCATCAAACCTGACCCTGAAAAAATCAGAGCCATCAAGGAGATGGAAGCCCCTAAAAACAAAGGTGAGCTCGAGACCATTCTGGGAATGGTCAACTATTTGTCCAAATTCGCACCCTGTCTTTCTGACATAAATGCCCCCTTGCGCCAACTCCTGAAAGAGTCCAGTGAGTTCGTATGGGATGCACAGCACAAACAAGCTTTCAGCAAGATGAAAGAACTTATTACACAAGAGCCAGGACCTGTTTTGACATACTTTGATCCGTCAAAACAGCTGAAACTCCAGGTGGATGCATCAAAGTATGGATTAGGTGCAATTCTATTGCAGGACAGTAAGCCTGTCAGTTATGCCTCAAAATCACTGACTGACAGTGAAGTCAACTATGCACAAATTGAAAAGGAGCTTTATGCAATCCTGTTCGGTTTCAAGCGTTTTCACCATTATGTATATGGACAACACATCATCGTGGAGAGTGACCACAAACCACTTGAATCCATCATGCAAAAACCACTTGCCCTAGCGCCTCCTAGACTTCAGAGGATGATACTCCAGCTCCAACGCTACAGTTTCACTATTCTACATAAACCCGGAAAAGACATTCCCGTTGCAGACACATTGTCTAGAAAATCTTTGCCAAGTCAGGATGACAACATGAGTGAAGGAATGGACCTGCAGGTGCACACTGTGTACGACAACTTACCTGTCAGTGACATCAAGCTGAAAGAAATCCAAGAGGAAACCAGCAAGGACACTCAGCTGACTGTACTTAAAAATATCATACACAATGGATGGCCAGAGGAGAGGAAAAAATGCCCTCAAGTTGCTGCTGAATTCTGGAATCACAGAAATGAATTATCTGTGATTAATGGAATCGTGTTCAAAGGAGAGAAGATCATCATTCCAGCTTTACTTCGTGCAGAAATGTTGTCACGTGTCCATGTAGGGCACATGGGCATGGAAAAATGTAAACGGCGAGCACGTGACATACTTTTCTGGCCTGGAATGAGTAAAGACATCGAAAATGTAGTACAGAACTCTACAACATGTCTTGAGCACCGACCTGCAAATGCAAAAGAGCCAATGATTAATCATAAGATTACAGAGAGACCATGGGAAGTTGTCGCATCAGACCTCTTCAACTGGAATCATGACAACTACATGGTCACCGTCGACTATTACAGCAGATATTTTGAGCTGGACAAAATGAACAGCACCACATCCAATGCCATCATCCAGAAGCTGAAAGCAACCTTTGCCAGACATGGCATTCCAGAGACTTTCATTTCAGATAACGGACCACAATATGCATCAGGAGAGTTTGCAACATTTGCAAGTACATGGGGATTCAAACATACCACCACAAGCCCACATTATCCCCAAAGCAACGGACTGGCTGAGAAATACGTGCAAATAGCAAAGACACTCCTGAGCAAAAGTAAAGAAGACAACAAAGATCTCCACTTGAGTATTTTAGAATACAGAAACACACCAGTCGACAACTTCAGAGCCCCAGCTCAACTGCTCATGAGTCGTAGATTGAGATCTACTCTTCCAACCACACCAAATCAGTTGCAGCCGGAAATCGTAAACTACAACAAAATGCGTCAGAACAGACTTTTACAGCAGGAAAGACAGAAGACGTATTACGACAGATCTGCCAAGCCACTCACACAACTACAGGAGGGACAACGAGTGCGGTTCCAAGAACTTGGACGTTGGAAACCTGCTGTTGTTGTAAAACCTGCAGACACAGAAAGATCATACCACGTACGTACTGCTGAAGGACAAGAGTATCGACGCAACAGAAAACACCTACTCAATACTTCAGAGGCCCTGGGAACAAACCCAGCTGCAGAAATGCAAGCCGAAACATTCAACAACACAGACAGCAGCACATCAGGGGAAGTTTCCTCTGCATCTCCGTACAAAACCCGTTTTGGACGTGAAGTCAAGCCCAGGATTGTGATGGATTTAAAAAGTTAAAGTTAAGTCAGTTCATCATCACATACTTTTATGCATATTGAGTGATATTTGAATGAATTTAACATTTAATTATTAATTATAATTAATTAATTAATTAATTATGATTTAATAAGAATTTTGAATTTATATGGAGAATGAAAACTGCCAAATACAAACAGGAAATAAAGGTTCTCATTTATAATTGACAAACAAAATAAATGTACTAATTTTAAAATTATGAACATACAAAATAATACAAAAAGAAGTGTATAAAAGGCTTATATTTCCACTTATTCTCAAATCAGTGTTCACATTTTATTATTTATAAATAGGTACATTTATTTCTTATTTGTATTTTGCAGTTTTGATTCTACATAATGATGATGTTTTGCACAGTTCCGTCTCAGCCGACAGTTTCTTCTTCTCTCAAAAAGTATTAAAAAGTATTGGAGGTGGTGCAGCGTCCACATCCCAAGATGTTCCTGACATCACTGAAGATTTCATCTCAGGTAATTTTAAAAGCATGTAAAGTAATAAAAAAAAACAGTGTCTGCATAACCCTTTTTTCATAAACAGCAGCTGAAGAGTATCGAGCTCCAAACTATTCATAATTAAATTAATGAAATATGACCTTATGCAAATATACAATCAAACAATAAATCTCTCATAAATATATAAAAAGATCATGAAATTGTGAAAAACCTGCACACAGATTTTAAACGAGCCAATATATTATTAGTATTCTGCTATAGATATTTTATTAGCTTTATCATTGATTATTGTATAATAATAATTCTTGTTTTTTAGCTGCAGAAGAAACTCCTGTCACCACTTCTACTGTTGAAAGGGAAACATTTTACTGTTTGACTTTTCACTGTTTGCTTTTATTGAAGTTCTGTATCTCATGTTCCAGAGGCTCCAAGAGAGGCGTGTATGGAAGACGAGCCGACTGGATCCAAAATTCCACCTACCGGTACCTCAAATCCAGTTGGTTCAGCTGAATGATCAACCACACTTTCTGATCCAGTAAGAATGGATTTGGTGCAAAGAGGTCCTTTTCAGACTGAGAAAGACTCTGACTTTCCAAAATCCCCCTCATTGAGCTGTTGTTTTCTTTATGTTGGATTGTTTTATTGTCATTTGATTTGCTATTAAGTTGCTGTTTTTAATAAGTTGGAGTTTTGTGAATGTCATTTGTTGAGTGCCTAATGTTACATTAAAAAATATATATCTATATATCTATATACATTTGTCATTCATTTATTTTCTTTGCATTTAAAATTTGTTTGGCACCACTTAATGTGTATCCAACATGCAGGCAACATACTGTATTCAATTCTTTGGCAGCAAAAATAATTCACAAATGTATTAATAGAGATATCTCATTTATATTACAACAACAGTTGCGTTTTTTTGGTGCTGCTGATCAGTTAGAGGGCCCACAAATTAAATTTCGCTTAGGGCCCCCAGAAGACCAGGGCCGGCCACTCTGTCTTCTGTTTTTTTTATGTGTTTAGTGTACACCGAAACATCTTGCTTAATCTCAGCCACTTTCCCTTCCAAGGCCGTTATAGCATTGGTGACTTCTCCAAGGCTGTTGTTGATGCCGTCCAGCTTGAGTCCAAACTCTGAGCGGAGTGACTTGAGCTCCGTTAACACATCTGCTATGTTAGCCATTTTACTGCTTTCGGCGTTCTCTGGCAATGTGGATTTTTTCGTGCTTTGAGCTGTGGATTTGCAAGCTTGAGTAAAAACGTTGCATTCCTTTATGTCTGTGAGGTCGACATAACTGACTGAAGACAAAAGATTTGAATTGCAAAAGAATTTCTGGGAGAAATCAATATTTTTTTGCACAGCTAACAGGAGAGTCTCTTTCAAGCGTCCATCTTCGTTGGACGGTCACGTGATTCTCCCAAACTTTCTAAATTCACTTGATTTGTGTCAGATGCATTAAACTTTAATCCAGATTTTCCTATTGAAGACTTCTTCACCCATAATTCAAAGTGATCTTCAATCCTCAATGAGCAATTCACTTTAGAATGTGATAGGATTCGAGTTGAAGAAATACTATTTGATCTGATATTTTTAAATCAAAGCTTTGAATCAAAGTAATATCTATTGGATTTTAAACTGTTTTGTCTTTTTGGTTCCATAAATCAGACGTAAATCCATTTAAATTTATATTAAATCTACTGCATTTTTACTCAACTTCATGTTTTTGGGACAAAGTCCAAAAGAAATTGCTAAACAGCCCCCCCCCCCCCATGCATAATTCATTTTCCTTTCCAGGTGGTCATGATTTTTCATCCAAAATCTCTCCTAAAAATGTCATCTGTCAGTGTATCATCAGGGCGGGTCCCACCTGACTGAATGGACCAAGTTCCTGGACCTCCAGCTGCATCACTGCTCCTGAACACACTTTTCTGTCTCATTGCAGGTTGGAGAACTGCAGTTTGACAGAGATCAGCTGTGAAGTTCTGATCTCAGCTCTGAAGAAAAACCCGTCCAATCTGACAGAACTGGACCTGAGCGACAACCAGAACCTGCAGGATTCAGGAGTTCTTGATCTGTGTGGTTTTCTGGAGAGTCCAGACTGCAGACTGCAGACTCTGAGGTCAGAATCCATGTTTCAGTTGTGTTCACATCAATATTATGAGTACAGATGACTGACTGATGACATGACTACAGAGTGATGACTGACCCCCCCATTCCCACCTTACCGTATGCAGCTGCTGAGACTCTGAGGCTCCTTTTTCTCCTTTTTCAGATGTTCTCATGTAGATCTACTCTTACAATAATCCTGTCCACAGAGGAATGTTTTCAGTCTAACTTTGAATGTAGAAACTGTGTCGGCCTCTCTTCCATGAGCTGGGAGTTTATTCCAGAAGACAGGGGCTTGGTGGCTAAACGCTCTACCTCCAACCGTACTTGGACTCATTCTAGGAACCACAAGCAGTCCTGCATTAAGTGAGTGAAGTGTTCTGATGGGATAGTAAGGGACTATGAGGTCTTTGATATAGGATGGGGCCATACCATGCAAGGCCTTATAGGTTAACAGGAGGATCTTGAACTGGATTCTAGAATCCACTGGGATCCAGTAAAGTGAAACTAACACAGGAGTGATGTGATCTCTTCTGCTAGTTCCTGCTAACAATCTAGCTGCTGCGTTCTGAACAAGCTGGAGACTTCTTCAGGAACTCTTAGGACACGCTGCTAACAAAGAGTTACAGTAATCCAGTCTAGACGTAACAAATGCATGGATGAGTTTTTCAGCATCTCTCTTAGAAAGTAGATTTCTGATCTTAGCTATATTGAACAGGTGAAAAAAATGCAGTTTTCCACATCTGAGATCTGTGAGCCTTAAATGATAAATTCTGGTCAAATCTAACCTCTTTAGAACTTCTCACTGGGTAAATGGTCTGGCTGAAGCGTTGATCTCCTCTGCCATGATCAAACTTGCTTCACTTTGTGATTCTGCATGGCTGAAAAGCGTCTGAAGTGTCTGATTATTCATCTCTTCTGCTTTCTGGATCTTCTACTCTAACAGAAGAGGGATTGACAGAAAATGCTCTTTGTTCCTAATTCTGCCTCCAAGTGATTCTTTGTTGTGTTGTATGATGTGCGCTTGTGTAGCTTGCTAGCTGCTATTTTCATCTCTGTTGTTGTGAGAAGTGTGCAGGCTGACTTTATTCAGAACAACAGAAGTTGAATTATTCAGTGCTTGTTGTGTGTGTGCAACCTTCAGACACACTCCAATATTGCATTTCTCTGTCATTTTTCTCCATCAAATGTGCCGTTAACTATCTGAACTAGTTCAGCAGCAGTCCTGGTCATGAGTTCTTCAGGGCCAAACCGCTAATCCCAGTTCTTTTGGAAATCTGGACTCATTGTGGATTTTTCTGGAACATAGAGGAGGATATCCTGTTTTTTTTAACTTGTCCTGTCCAACAGCTGGGCAAACACATGAGAGCTGAAGGCCTCTTGTGTTGGGCATATTTTACTTTAAAAAAGGGGGTATGAATCTTCTGACAAACCAGAGGGTATGTCAGAATAAACCCCTCTTGGAATCGAGGCCAAACTTTATTCATTTTGATCGTATTTGAAAATCTCTTGTGTTGTCAGGAAGAAAAAGGAAAGAAGGAAGAGAAAGGGAAGTTGGGGGTAGAAGTTGTGTTTACAGGAAGGGGGGGTAAAACCATGTAGCAGCATAAAGCAAAAAGTTTTCTGGATGGTTATACTCATTACAGTGAGGTTCGGATGTAATACAGGTCTATAAGGGCGGGGCCTGTCCACACACACACAATCAATTGTTAAACACACCTGTTGGCTCAAAAAATGTCCATGTGTCAACATGAACACAATACAAATATTGTTGACACACGCATACTTATGCCTTCAGACCAACTAGTGTGAAATATTTCATTCAGTCACGCACACTAGGTGAGCTAACACCTGTGCTCAGGTGAGTGGTTATGTTCTTCTAAAATGGAATTCAAAAAGAAGGAAGGAGAGTGACCAGCCACCCCCACACAAAGATCCCCGCCGCGGCAGGTGCGGCAGACAGAACCCCCCCAACACCCGCACAGTAGCAGATAGAGAACAACTGCCCCCTGGGTGATCACATCTGCCACCTAGGCCAGGGCCAGCAGGACCACCACGGGGGCCCCCAGAGCCAGAGAGCAGGGAGGTATGGGGGGACAGAGAGTGCAGCTCTGGCTCATCCAGGAGAGCAGCCCCCCGCCACGCCGGGAGGGCGCAATGCGGGGCCCGCCCCAGATGAACGCCCACACCCCCAGACGAGCACCCCATCACCACCCAGGAGTTTTGGGCATCCCGCCGCCCCAACCCCAGGAAGGACTCAGGACCCCCCAAGGGAGACCCACCACCCACCACCCACTCCAGGCAGCCACCCACCTGGCCCATGGTTGGTTCAGGAGAGAGCAAGGAACCACGGGAGTAAGGCATGGAGCACAAACGACCAGACCCCCCATCCCCTAAGTCATGGAGTTAGCTATGGGAGACCATATGGGTTTTTTTTTTTTTTGCAATAAGGAGCGCTGATGCTGTAGTATTGCGAGACCCAGCGAGATGAGTGTGGTGAGTCAACTTGGCGGCGCGTAAGCATTTGAACAAACACTTTCGATCTTGTTTCATTATTCCGCCATATTAAAATAAGTCCAGCAAACTAACATAACCTGTTAAGAATATTAAGCTTTGTCAGCCTGGAGGACCTGAAGAAATTCATTGACGAGTGTTACAATACCTTCGTCATGGGGAAAATCAACACCACCACCCCCTCATCCAAGCGTGGACGCCCTGAAGATTCTCCCAGGGCAGCCTTCTCTCCAAGCAGCGGCGTGAGCGATATCCTGGATTCAATTAATAAAAAGCTCTCCAGCCTTGATTGCCGCCTCAATTTGCTGGAGATCCTCCATAGAGAGTTCCAAGGCTCAGTCCCACTTCTGTTTCTGTTGTTTTGTTGTTGTTTTCGTTTTCCCTTCTATCTCTTTTTTTCTTTCATTTCCTTTGTCCCCCTCCTCTCCCCCCTCCTCATATGTAAATCACCTAAAAGCAATGCATCCCGGGTAAGTATTTATTTATGCGCGCGCGCACACAAGCGCACACACAGGCGTGCACATGCGATCCCGCACACAAATGCCGACAAACTGCAAACACTTCATACAGGCTCTCATAGGATGCACGCGACACGCAGCTCACATAGCCAGAAAACGCTCACGCGCACACATGCAAAGCGCTTCTCTGTGTAGTAGGTTTGCACAGCAGACACGTGCACACAAACTGGCTATCTAGCTATACACTCTTCCAGTCAGACCAGTTATGAACAGTCTTACCATCATTAGCTGGAAAGTGCGTGGACTTGGCTCTGGGCCAAAGAGAATGAGAGTGTTTAATCACTTGAATGGTGAGCTATATCTGATGAAAAGCAGATATAGCACTACTGCAGGAGACCCATTTATCTAATTCATTGGAGCATCTCCTGTGATGCTCACAATTTCCTGTGATGTATTCTGCTAGTTCCAACTCAAAACAAAGGTGAGTTACTGTTTTAATTAATAAAAACGTTACATTTACCTATAAGGATGCAGTTACTGACCCAGAAGGCAGATTTGTAATCATTAATATATCCATTCAGCATAAGGACTTTTGTATAGCGAGTGTTTACGGCCCAAATGTTGACGACTCTTCCGTCTTTCACAGATTCTTCACTTCACTCTCAGCTCACTCTGACTCCACATTCATCAAAGTGAGACATCAACCTTGTTTTGGACCCTAAACTTGACAGACTCAGCACAGCAGCAAACCAGCGCACATGGCGGTCTGCAAGTATCCTAAAGCAGTACATGAATGATCTGGGTCTCTGCGATGCTTGGCGCTCATGTCACCCAAACACTAAGGGTTACACCTTTTTCTCTCCAGTTCACCATTCACACTCCCGTTTAGATTACTTATTAATCAGTAACTCTATTTTAAAAAATATTCAAAGTTCCAACATCCATCCAAGTATTGTCAGTGATCACGCACCAGTTTCTATAAAAAAATTTTAAGGAAATATCCACGCCCTCTGGTACAACCTGGAGGTTTAATACGTCTCTTTTAAAGGACCAAAATTTTATTGAATTCTTTAAAAAAGAGTAGGCAACCTTCTTAGAATTCAACAACACTACGGATATCTCACCATGCCTTCTTTGGGAAACAGCAAAAGCAGTCATGAGAGGGAAAATCATTTTGTATTCAACGCATAAAAAACACAAAGAGATAGCAAATTTATTAGAACTAGAAAATAAAAAATAAAACTCTGGAGACTGCTTATGCTGCTTCTGCACAGGAACACATTCTGGGAGATCTGAAAAAATTAAAGCTTCAGTTAAATTACATCATCAATGAACAAACACAATTCCAAATCCAAAGGCTACGACTTGAAAGATTTGAAAACTCAAACAAATCTGGCAAATTTCTTGCTGTTCAACTTAAAATTAATTAAGAAAAATGAACAATCACTTCCATCATTTATGAAACAGGAGATGTCACTCATGATCTGGTCAAAATCAATAACTCGTTTAAAGACTTTTATAAAAACTTATACACATCACAGATTAACCCATCAGAGCAAAGCATCAACTCATTTCTAGATAACATAAACCTAGCCAGATCAGGTGAAGATCAGATGATAAACCTAGACTCACTGCTTTCGTTGTCTGAGCTTCATGAAGCTCTGTTACTTATGCCTAATGGTAAAGCACCAGGGCCTGACGGCTTTCCTGCTGAGTTTTATAAAGAATTCTGGGAACAGCTGGCACCAATGTTTTTTGAAATGGTAAAATTTATCAAGGAAAGCCAATCAATGCCACCTAACATGAACTCCGCCAACATAATTCTCCTAAAACCAGACAAAGATCCCACTAGTCCTTCAAGCTATCGCCCCATTTATTTAGTCAATGCAGATGTTAAAATTGTCTGCAAAGCACTAGCACAAAGAATAGAAAAAAAATCACTCCTCACATAATTCACCTCGATCAAACTGGATTCATCAAAGGCAGACACTCTGGTGACAATGTCTGCAGACTCGTTAATGTAATTGACTTTGCCACCATTAAAAACCAAGAAATGACCATACTCTCATTGGATGCTGAAAAGGCGTTCGACAGAGTAAATTGGAAGTTCCTTATTGCTGTCCTCCATAGGTTTGGTTTTGGAGAATCATTCATCAATTGGATCAAAATATTATATCACAACCCCAATGCATCTTTCAGAACTAATGAACAGACTTCCAACAGGTTTTTTCTCGGAAGAGGAACCAGACAGGGTTGCCCACTCTCCCCTTCTCTTTTTGCTATATTCATTGAGCCTCTAGCTGCAGCAATAAGACAGCATGAGAGCATTAAAGGAATTAAAACCAAACACAGCAATCATAAAATTAGTCTCTATGCAGATGACATATTACTGTTCTTAAATAATTCATGTGCTGTAAATGAAACAAAGTTATTTATTCCATGTTTGTCTTGAAGTTCCTGGGGTGTTATGAATCTTCTATCAATAATTTAGTGCTCTAGTAACGTCACGCCCCTGCTTGCCAAACTGGGAAGTGTATGAATTTTTTGTTTATTAGGATGTCTGGGTTGTTCCAAATTGGTGTCATTCTGCACGGTTGAAATGACGAGTTAGATATTTTTAGAAATTCCCACCAGGCTGTTAAAGCGGTATTTATATTAATACTTTGGAAACAGTCCTGTTTTTTAACTGTTTGGCTAATAAATGGTAGATCTGACAGGTTGATCTTTCCACACAACGCCTGTTCCAAGTCTAATCATGAGTTGGTTTCTGGATTATTTTTTAACCATTTTAAGATGTATTGTAATCTATTTGCAAGAAAGCACTTGTTGAAGTTAGGTAATTCTAAGCTTCCACAGCTTCTTGAAGATTTTAAAGTTTTTAGACTAATTCTTGCAGGTTTATTGTTCCATAAAAAGCTTTATATGGATGAGTCTGATATTTTGAACCAGTGGCGGTTGTGTGGGGATCATTGAGAAGAAATAACTAACTTTGTGTAAGATTTTCATTTTAACCGTGGCTACCTTGCACAGAGGCAGTTTGACCCAGCGGGTTAGATCATCCTGTATGCTTTTCAGTAATGGGGTGTGGTTTCGCTGCACCAGTTCTTATAGTTTTGGGGAAAAATAAATACCTAGATATTTGATATTTCCTGATTTGACTTGTATCGCGAGTCTTTGCTACGCATTACTGTTCAGTGGTAATAAAACAGATTTATTCCAATTAATTGAGTAGTCTGATATGGAGGAGAATTCATTAATAATTGTTGCTGATTAATTTACAGAACGTGAATTATTGAAAAACAGTGATATGTCATCTGCATAGAGACTAATTTTATGATGGCTGTGTTTGGTTTTAATTCCTTTAATGCTCTCATGCTGTCTTATTGCTGCAGCCAGAAGCTCAATAAATATGGCAAAAAGAGAGGGAGAGAGTTGGCAACCCTGTCTAGTTCCTCTTCCAAGAAAAAACCTGTTGGAAGTCTATTTGTTCTGACTGATGCATTGGGGTTATGATATAATATTTTAATCCAATTGATGAATTATTCTCCAAACCCTAAACTTATGGAGGGTTGCGATGAGGAACTTCCAATTTACTCTGTCAAAAGCTTTTTCAGCATCCATTTCCTGGTTTTCCATGGAGGCAAAGTCTATTATGTTAACAAGTCTTCGCACACTGTCATCTGAGTGTCTGCCTTTGATGAATCCAGTTTGATCCAGGTGAATTATGTGAGGAATGATTTTTTTTTTCTATTCTCTGTTCTAGTGCTTTGCAGATAATTTTAACGTCTGCATTGATTAAAGAAATTGAGCAATAGCTTGAAGGACTAGTGGGTTCTTTATCTGGTTTTAGAAGGATTGTGTTGGCTCAGTTCATGTTAGGTGGCATTGCATGGCTTACCTTGATAAATGTTACCGTTTTATAAAACGTTGGTGCCAGTTGTTTCCAGAATTCTTTATAAAACTCAGCAGGAAAGCTGTCAGGCCCTGGTACTTTATTATTACGCATTAGTAACAGAGCTTTATGAAGTTCAGACAACGAGAGTGGTGAGTCTAAATTTGTAACTTGATCTTCCTTTAACCTGGGTAGGTTTACTTTATCAAGAAATGAGTCAATACTTTGCTCTGATAAATTGAACTGTGACGTGTACAAGTTTTTATAAAAGCTTTCAAATGCGTTATTAATTTTAACCGGGTTATGAGTGACATTTCCTTTCAGGTCCATAATAGATTTTTCTCTATCAATTTAATAAGCATAAGCAGTCTCCAGAGTTTTGATTTTATTTTCTAATTCTAATAAATCTGCTTTCTCTTTGCGTTTTTTTACGAGTTGAGTAAAAAAATTATTTTCCCTCTCATCACTGCTTTTGCTGTTTACAAAAGAAGACACAGTATGATATCTGGAGGACTGTTGAATTCTAAGACGGTTGCCCACTCTTTTTTAAAGAATTGAATACATTTTTGGTCTTTTAACTGAGACGTATTAAACCTCCAGGTTGTACCGGAGGGTGTGGATGTTGCCCCAGAAATATTTACAGAAACTGGTGCGTGATCACTGATAATGATTGGATGAATGTTGGAACTTTTAATATCTTTTAAAAGACATTTATTGACTTTAGTGTTTGGATGACATGAGCGCCAACTGTCGCTGAGACCCAGATCATTCATGTACTGCTTTAGTATACTTGCAGACCAAGTTCAGGATCCAGAATCAGGTTGACGTCTCCTCCTGATTGTGGAGTCAGAGTGAACCGAGAGTGAGATGAAGAATCTGTGAAAGAAGGAAGAGTTGTCAACTTTCGGGCCATAGATACTGGCTATGTGAAGGTCCTTATTCTGAATGGATATATTAATAATCACAAATCGGCCTTCTGGGTCAGTAACTGCATCCTTATGAGTAAAATTTATGTTTTTGCTAATTAAGATAGAAACTCCTCTTTGTTTGGAATTGTAACTAGCAGAATACATGAATGGAAATTGTGAGCAGCACGGGAGATAATCAGATGGTTTACATAAATGGGTCTCCTGCAGTAAGGCTATATCTGCTTTAAGATCATTCAGTTGGTTTACCAATTTCAGCTTCTTGGGCCCAGAGCCAAGTCCACGCACATTCCAGCTAACAATGTTAAGACTGGTCATAACTACAATAATTGTGAGAGTTGAAGGCTTAATAATGCTTGTGCCAGTCCATGCCCGCAGCGCATGCCTGCTGCACCAAGAAGCGCTGTGCGTTGTGGGTGAACATATCCTGGCTGTGAGCTGCATATTGCGTGCGTCCTGTGTGAGCCTATGTAAGGTTTTTGCAGTTTATCAACGTATGTGTGCAGGATCACGTGTGCATGCCCGTGTGTGCACTAGTATGAGCGCGAGCCTGTTCCGTGCATAAATAATACTCACCTTGGATGCGTTGCGTTTACCTGATTCACATACAAGGAAAGGGGAGGGGGGGGCAAGAGAAAAGAGAAAGAACAGAGGAAAAAAACAACGAAACAAAAACATGAATGAGGGGGGGACAGTTTTCCTGAGAGGTGTGGATTATTGATGATCCGATTTACATTCATTTAAATAAGTTTGCGGGTGTCATCGGGGCAGCACAGTTGTCAGTGCACATCTGAAAGCCTTCAGCAAAGCCAGGGGGTGATCTCTGGGTCCCTAAAGAGCTGGCCGTCCACGTAGAGCTTGTTGATGGCCACTACCGCTCGTGACCCAGCGGTGAGATGTTTCCTCCTCAGAGGGAAGAGGATTTTCCTACGGTGGAGGACCTCAACCGGAAACTGGTCGTTAACGCTGAAGTGTGTTCCCTTCAGCTCCCGGCCTCTGCTCTTCACCAGCTCCTTTTGTTTATAATGTTCAAATTTAGCCACAATTGGATGCGGACACTGGTTGTCTGGCCTCTTTCCTCCAAGCCGGTGAACCCTATGGAAACTGATCTTCTGCACCTCCTCCTTGGGGAGCTTCAGGTGGGCTTCCACGAAGGACTCCGGGTCTCCGGGTCTTCCCCTACCTCCTCTGGAATCCCCGAGATCACTAGATTGTCCCTCATGCTCCTCGCCTGAAGATCCAGGAGGGTTTCCTAGATGGATCGGTTCTCCTCAAAAAGAGGAGCGGTGTCACTGCTCAGAGTCTTGACAGTTTCTCTGAGGGCCTGGTTCTCCGCTGCGAGCTCCTGCACCTGCTGGTGGCTGAACTCCAGAGACTCTCACAGGCCTTGGAACTGTCTATGGAAGATCTACAGCAAGTTTAAGCAGCAATCGAGGCTGCAGAGCTTTTTATCTATGGAGTCAAGAATGTCGCTCATGTTGCTGCCTGGAGAGGAGGCAGCCCCGGGAGAATCTTCGAGATGGTTGCATTTGAAGGAAGGAGTGGTGGTGCTGGATTTCCCCATGACGCAGGTATTATAAAACTCGTCGATGTAATTCTCCAGGTCCTCCAAGTCCTCCAGGCTGACAAATGCTCAACAAACTTGTCAAATTTTGTTAACTTTCTGGATTATTTAAAAAAGGCGGTAAAAGGAAATAAACCAAAATGTTTGTTCACAACTTACGAGCCGCCGAGTTTAACTCACCACACTTGTCTCGTTGGGTCTCGCGATACTACAGCGTCACCTCCAAGAGCCCAACGTACAATTGTATATGTATCGTACAGTAAATTAATTCTGCCATTCCCAATTGTTACTTTTCAAAGTTAAAAGCAACTTAAAATATACTAAGGTTTTTCAAAACAAAATGCTGTTGGAAAATTCTTCAATGTCTCTTTTACAAGTTTTAACGAATCAGGAACTTTTTTTTTAAAGATTTTTTGACCCATAATTCAAAGTAATATTTAATTCTTAATGAACAATTCACTTTCCAATGTGATGATGTCATTTGAAAATGCATTTTACAATTTAGAATTCTAGATAAAGAAATACTATTTAATCTGACATTTTAGAAATCAAAGCTTTAAATCAAAGTAAAATCTATTGGATTTTAAACTGTTTTGCTTTTTTGGTTTCAAAATTAAAATGAGAATTTATTTTTTAAATATCAGTTCCATTTAATTTTAAAGTCATTTCAAATCTGCTGCATTTTCATCCACCTTCATGTTTTCAGATCAACATATTAAGAAATTTTGCTAATCAACCCCCCCCCCATGCATAATTCATTGTCATTTCAAGGTGGTCATGATTTTTCATCCAAAATCTCTCCTGAAAATGTCATCTGTCAGTGTGTCATCAGGGCGGGTCCCACCTGACTGAATGGACCAAGTTCCTGGACCTCCAGCTGCATCACTGCTCCTGAACACACTTTTCTGTCTGATTGCAGGTTGGGGGGCTGCAGTTTGTCAGAGATCAGCTGTGATGTTCTGGTCACAGCTCTGAAGAACAACCCGTCCAATCTGACAGAACTAGACCTGAGCTGGAACAACCTGCAGGATCCAGGAGTTCTTCATCTGTGTGGTTTTCTGGAGAGTCCAGACTGCAGACTGCAGACTCTGAGGTCAGACTCCATGTTTCAGTTGTGTTCACATCAATATGATGACAAAGTTGTGTTAGGACTGAACTGCAGACATGAGGCTCATCAGCTCTGCTCTGAGTCTTTGGTCCAAGAGACTCCTTCAAAGCGCGTGCAGAAGCTGCAGCCTCACGTGCACGCTCACATGCACTCTGAGTCCTGCTGTGTTTCAGCAGATGCAGCTGAGAGTCCAAAGGGTTAGGGTGACAGAGTCCTGCTGCAGCTGGATGCTGCTCTGACAGACGCATCCTCCACAAACATCCTCACCTTTTCATCCACAAACATCATCACATCATCCATCAAAGCTCCCAGCAGCTTCTGACTCTTCATTCAGAGCTGAAGTCATGCTTGATCAGGGATCAATGTCCAACATTTGCTGCTGACTCTTCCTCATCACTTCCTTCTTCTCTCTGCTTTGATCTGTTGGAGCTGAAAGTCTCTGCTTGAAGGGCTGCAGCAGAGAAGGACTGGAAGATCATCTCCTGAAAACTGGGAGGAAGACTTTCCAGCATCCTGCTGCTGAAATTCTCCCATGATTCAGTGCTGTTTGGAGAAGAGCTGAGCAGAAAGAGGAAGTGGACTTTTTCTGCTGTTGCTGCAGAAACATCAGTTGGTTTGGATGCAGCCACAGGCTGATGTTTGACTTTCACACATCTGGACTTCTTTCCTGAAGCAGCTGCATGTTGTCCTGAATGTTCCTGAATGTCCTTCTTCTCTGCTTCTGCTGGACTCTTCTGATCTGCTGCTGTTGCTTCACATCTTTGGACTTTATCTAAACTTTCTGATCTTCAGATCTGAACTCTTTAGAAGAAGTGAAGGATGAAAAACAGGAACTTTGTCTTTAAACTCAACTCTTTCTTCTGGATTCAGGTTGGAGAACTGCGGTTTGTCAAAGACCAGCTGTGCTGTTCTGGTCTCAGCTCTGAAGTCTAACCCATCCCATCTGACAGAACTGGACCTGGAATACAACGACCTTCAGTCTTCAGATGTTCAGCAGCTCCAGGATCTGGTGAAGAGTCCAAACTCCAAACTGCAGACTCTGAGGTCAGTAGAGGGTTGGAGTCAGTCCAGCTGCTTCCAGATGTTTGGTCCTAAAGTTAGTCTGAGAGCAAAGATGCAGAGTTTCCTGTGAAGCTGCAGCTTCTCAGTGAAGCTCTGAGGAGAATGATGACAGGCTTCAGGACAACAGTCAGCCAATCAGAGCAGCAGAAGCTCCAACAGGTGAAGATGACAGGAAGCTGCTGCTGCTCTGAACAGGACTGAAGCTCCTGCTGCTCTTCCTGCTGCTGTGCTGCATCACTGACTGACAGACCAGGATCAGGAGACACTCCTTCATCTCTGTCTCTCTACTTTCTCTATGCAGGTGGGAGGACTTATGTTCCTCCTGGAGGAGCAGAGAGGAGCAGCAGCAGCAGCTGGTCTGCAGAGATGTGGTGACTGGACGGTGTTCCTGGGAGGTGGAGAGCAAAGTGATGGAGGAATCAGAGGAAGTGGAGATGAGTGTCAGAGATGCAGCAGGAACTGATCTGAGATCAGCTCCACTGTCTCTCAGTTATGGTGCTGCAGCTCCCCCAGTGGACTGATGGAGAACTGCACTTCCTCTAATTCTAACTAATGAAACGTCACTATGGGGTCAAATTGTGAAGTTTGGTTGTTTCCTGCAAATATAAAAACTGATATGAATTTGTAACAACAACCAGTAAATAGCTGGTAAACTAACCTGGCTCCAGTTAGTTTCCATTTTAAAGGTGTTTGTAAAAAAGTTTCCTCTTGGTTCAAAGTAAACCTGGACGGTTCCTCTAAACTGATGTGGATGGAGGCCCTAGCTCTAGCTGGAAACACTGCTACAACGTGAAGGGGATTGTCATGGATGGTTAGCTCTCAGGTTGGACACGCCCCTGACCAGGTGCCAGTGGTTGTATTGATGATTGAGGATCAGATAGAAGAGTTGGACAAGCATAGTAGCCCCAGTCTGCAGTCTAACAGTGGTGACATCAGGCTGGGCTCATGGGCTTATTTGGAAGAGAGAGAAACTGTCAACTTTGTAGGGGAGAGCTGCCATTTTCTGTCAAATCCTTGTTCTCCTGTTTCTTTTAGTGGTCAGACAGTCAGCATGTAGGTTTGGGACTTTTATTTTGTAGGATCTGAGGGAAGTTTGTTTTCTGCGTTTACTAGAGGTGTGTTCTGTTTGTTGTGTTCGCCTTGGCTCTCCCTGAATTTAAGATGCTCCTAGAATAAATTCCAGTTATTCTTTATCTCCACTTCTTTGTTTTTTCTACACATTTATCTGAATTATTTCACTTATTTACGTTTTCTAAAGTCATTTGACGCTGCAGCTACTAAATCTGATTGATATAAACCAGAAATCCACAAAAACCAACAGAATCAAACAATAAAAATGTAAAAAATGTATCTTAAATAGACATAAAAACTAGTTTGAATGATGTTTTTCTGCGTTAAATGAAGGAGTCACCAACGTGAAAAGAGGAAAAGTTGATTGAATCAGTGATGAACAGAAGCACAAATACAGAAAGACATCCTCAGCAGGGGGGTTACGAGCAAACGGCACCTTTAGCCAAAATAGATCCAGATGTGAGAATCAAACACTCCTCTACACACTGAAGCAAGCAGCTCTACAAAAGGCAGAACTCTCTGGGTTCTGGTTCTGTTTGGAAGAGGAAATATACCAGCAGAACTTTAGTCATCAACAAGTTTAGGAAAACGTCTCTGCTGCAGAACACAGGAGAACCAAACCAACTCATGTGTCTGTGTGGGACTGGAAGTTCAGAAAAGTCCTCATGGCTTTGAGATGCTTTTTGGGACCAAAAAGATCCCAGAGTGGAAAGCCCACACCATGACAGCACCGCCTCCTTTAAGGCTGGAAGCTACATCTCCAAAATACACTTTGGTGGCTGTTTTGGAGCAGATGAGAACTTTTTCAAACCGTAAAAACCCCTGCAGCTAGAAAAGTACAACTCTGTTGGACAACGGACTTTTATTTTGAAAATTACAATGACTTGGTTTCATTTAAAGTAGTGTTTAAATGTGTGTTTTTGTTATTTACAATGATGTTCTTATTGCAAACCTGAAAGTGAATCCTTGTAAAATGGAATCATGTGAAATAAAGTTTGAATGATTGAATAAATAAATTAATAAATAATTCACACAAATCGCTGTCTGCTGGATGTTTGTGTGCATTTATACATGCCAACATATCCCAGAATTCCCTGGTTTCAGCGCCATCATGTTTTAAAAACAACTTTATTCCACAAAAAAGGAAATAAATCCAGTAGAAAACCTCAAAATAAAGCTTGGTGGGTGATGCTAAAGCTGCTGACACCCTCTTTTTATATTTGATTATTATTGAAATATAATCATTACAAACTCTCAGACACAACCACACAATGATGCAAGGCACGGCTCTACACACACAAAACAACGTATACATGTATAAAATCTAGAAATCTTTCAGCATCAATGAAGTTTCAAGGCATTTAACAATCTGGACTCTAGATCAGTAACTATTCTGTAGCAGATTTCCAAATGTCATCAATAAAGGATTTGAGTTCTGAATCCATTCAATGAGGAGAAATACAGTCTGACTTCAATTTCAAACACAGTCAATTCAGATGATCTGTTTTCATTTGGATGCATTTCTTTCATTTTGGGGACTACGGGCCATTTGATGAATTTCCATAGTTGATCACCTGATGTGTCTGTTATTTTAGATTGATGATACTTTACTGTTAAAGTCATGGTAGAATTGACCTTTAAAGGATTTGTTTACATATTTATCACATTTTTTCAGTGAGTTTTATTTCATCTATGACTAAATTTGGTAGTTTAATTTGAACATTGGAAGACAATATTCTATTTCTGATTAAATGGATTAAAGCAATTGCAATTTCTCTGCAGGTTTTCTGAAATTCCTTGGTTGAACATTAAATATCAAATTGACTTTTGAAGTCTCTTCATTGAAGAATTTCTCCATTTGAATCAAGAACATCGTTTCCAAAATGATCTTGAGGTCAAACCAATTCTGATGAAACATTGTCTTCCTGTTTGTGGTCATTACTCTGTTGTTCCACAGGGGGGCGCAGTGAGGCCAAAACTAGGACTACATAGCATTTTCCACTGGAAAAGTACTTGTTGGTGAAATTCTGAAATCTTTAGAGGAAGTTTGGAAATTTCAAAGTCACATCAACAAAAATCTAATCCAGCGACTTTTTTGAAGATGTTTTTGGGAAAATGAAACCAGAATGAGTCAGGATTAGCTATAAAGTCTTGAAACATTTGATTCTGAAAGTTCCAACCATTGATTCTAAATCAATCGTTTTCACACCTCCCTAATTATATTCCTGAATTAGTGGAGATTTTCTGATGAAATGGGTCTTTTGTCTCCAAAAAATGTATAAATAATTGAGTATTTTTTTAATTCTTTGCATTAATGTAGAGAGATTGTCACGGATATATTAATGTTGAAATTCCTTCTGATCTGGAGAACAAGTTTCCTCCAAAAATGGTTAAATCTGTGATAAACTGCAGCAGCAGATCACAGCAGCAGGCGGCAGACATTACCCATAATAAGCAAACTGAAAAGAGGAGACTTTCTGACGTGGGATTCCAAAGCAGATTTTGGTAGAACTGTCATGACAACAGAACTTCAGAGACCCAGATGCTGAAACCCGGAATGAGACAGAGCAGAGATGGCGTGGCGAGTAAGCGTATTTTAATGTTTTGGTCAGAATGAGAAGGCACAGTTCCTGGTGGTTCGGAGGGCGAGAGGCAGATTCCTATGGCGTCACTGGTGGATCTGTCCGTGGGGGTCCGGAGTCGACAGCGTAGGAGGAGTTCCGTGGAGGTTCGGCAGAGGCTCGAGGTGGGGGTCGGATGGAACAGACCAGATGAGATTTCCAGGTAACGGCTGATTCTGGCGACCACTCGTGACTTGGGGTTTTCCTGGAGACAGGTAGGACAAAGTACGTTAGGCGCAGGCTTGAAACAAAATAGCAAAACATAAACTAGACGAGAGGGCCAAATAAGCACCATCAGGGGCAACGGACTGGCGATGAATACTGGTCCTGGAGCTCCTTCAGTAGGCAGGTGATGATGGTGAAGTGAGTGGTCGCAGCTGGGCTGAATCAGGAAACCAAGCGGAGAGGGGGAGGAGTCTGACAGATGCACCATGACAATAACGTTTCTATTTCTTAGTATTTCAGTGTTTTTAAGCTCAGCAATCACTCTTTTATTCTCAAACACAGTACATGTTATTTTAATAAACCGCACAAGCCTTCTAAGGCTAAAACATCAAGGAAAACACACACCATGATAGCACCACCACCATGCTTTCACAGAGAATGCTTCTGAAAAGAGACGATGAAGCTTCTCCTTCGTCCCGTTGAGTCATGGCAGCTTCTGAAACATTTCTCATCCAAGTGATGGAGATTGATGATCTTCACTTCCTGAAATGACTCCAAACTCCATCCTTTTGTTTAAGGATGATCTAATTTAGGTTCTTTATACTTTCAATTTTCATGTGATTGATGAATATTTGTAGCCTAATAGCATCTTTTTGTTGTCTTTTTGAAAACCTTTTTACTGCTTAACTTCATGCAGCTAAACTGTTAAAGTCCATCAATCATTCATCTTCTTTTGACATTTAACCGTTGCTATCCCAGGATTTATGCTTTAGCTCCTTAGATTTAAAGTTTGTGGAAACAAAACATTTGAAAATAGTTTCATTTAGTTGATATGATAGAGTAAATCCTTTGATATTTGTCCATTTTCAAACAGAACATCCTGTGGAAATGTTCTTTCACATTTTCCTGACATTGTAAAAATGTCGTGTTCTGGGTAAATCAGTGTTTTCTCTGATAACGGTAGTTTACTGCCACTGTCCAACCTTTATTGTTAGAACATTGATCACAAACAAGCAAAGAGGAAATCTGAGGGTTATTGGGACTTGAGGCATGGATTCAGACATTCTGTGGAGTTTACCACTAACCAGAAAAATGGCCTTGTGGGTAAACATTTCTCATCTGTTTGTTTTTTCTCTGAATGAACGCTGACTTTAACAGCTTGGAGGAGCTTGGCTTGTGGTCAATTTCACCTCCAGGATCTGTTTAGTTTTTGGACAATGTCTGCGTTCTTTCTGACAATAATAACAGTCATTCATAGATGAATGAATCTTTTTCTGAATCAGAATAAACCAAATTAGTAGAGTTTGACCTTAGTTTAGATATATGCTAATTCATTCATTTAACCTTAGAAAAGGCACATTTCTAAGACTGGACCATTAATATTTATGTACTATACTATACAATTCATCAAACTAAAATAGAATGATTGTTTCATCATTCAGATAATTTTGCAGTTCAACTTTGAACTTTTTTAACTTTTAATTTGTCACAGCTCAGCTGCTCTGGTTCTCCTTTTTTCCCTGTTTTCCTTTAAATAACAGCTGATTCAGTTTGAAAACATTATTTATTGTGTTAAGGCTTTGGATTTATACAAAATAGAAAGCTTTATTGAAATCATGTTTTGAACATTTCAATGGAACAAAAGGGAAACTCTCCCTGAAACTGTTTAACGGAAGAAAATAATTTTTGTTAATTTAATTGATCAACTTTATTGATTGGTGTTATTCATTTAATTTATATTTTTATTTCAACATTTTTCTGTGATAAAACCAATAAAATGTATTTTCTTCTGTCATTGTTAGTTTTTTTTTTTACCACGTTTTTATCTGTCTCTTAAAATGTTTTCATTTTTTGAATGTTTTCTATAAATGAACCTCTAGTCATGTCTGATAAACATCTGTTAAAAATGGATATTTTTAGAAAATATATTGATTTGATTCAATTCCTGGTTGGAAATGGTGTAAATCCTGAATATTGATGTTTTCAAGCACGTCAGTGATGGCTGAGCGGGTTTTTTCTCTTGAATGCTTTTGATTGACAGGCTTCCAAACACAAAGAACTTTGATCAACAGCCGCTTGATGAGAGTTCATAGAGAAAGAAACAAAAATGTCTTGAAAATGTGACATCACAAAGGGAAACCCGTTTAAAAAAGGTGTTTTTTACTACATTACAAAAATCTATACCATTTGTTGTAAAAGGAAAAAAAACATGAAAAAATCTGTTTTTCAGGATGAAAAATGTGCTGAATATGAAGATGAATAAACCAAAACCTCATGTTTTCTGAATGATTCTTCTTGCTTGGTAGATGCTTCTACTGGCTGTGTCTCTTCTGCCTTTGGGTCAAAGGAGAAATCCTTTTCTGTCAGAAACATTGAACCAGCTAGGGTTAAGTTTCCATTGACTTGAGACTTTTTCCAGATCCTGAGATCAGTGAACTGATCCATGTCCTTTGGTTGATGTTTCTCCAAATGTTGAACTGTTGTCTTCACAGCTTTCATTTTAGACCCAAGGCTTTCAATGAAAACAACTGTTGTTGGAAACATTTGAGGAAGTTGGTTACCGTTTTCATTAAAGACTGTGACATCAGCAAGTCGCTTTCATTGAATTCTTTGAGATTTTCTAAATGACATTTTTGAAACAAACCTACTTTATTCCTTTCTTAACTGGGAATCTTAGGGACGTTCTTTGTGGAAGGACGGTACTATTGGGAACAAAAACCAAAACAGAAACTGAATTCATTCTATTATTAAATGTTTACCAAATCCCAGAAACTCTAATGTACCAAATAGAAACTCCTGTTCAATCAGATCAAAGGCTCAATAGAGGAAATGAACCCCCCTTCTTTCAATTCTATCCAATATTCCAACAATAGTCGTCTCAATTCTACCGGGAATTGTAGAATAAACACAAAATCCTAAAGAACATGAAGTCATCCAATTCAATAGGTAATGGCTAAACTAAATGGAACAGACTAAAGTGAACTTTGACCCTCCTTCTCATCCAGTCCCAAACCAGTTCCCCTCTGGAGATCCAGGATGTAGACTAGTCGGCTAAGGACGCGTTCACCAGGTTCCACTCAGTTTTTGGAACCATCTGATGTCAAGTGTTCTCTAAAAACCAACAGTGGAATTTACCAATTCATTCTGACCAGTGGCGGTTTTTGATATGGGCGATGTGGGCGGTCGCCCAGGGCGGCACTTCATAGGGGGCGGCATTTGCCGTGCCTGAGGCGTTACACATAATGTGCTACACACTATATTCAAAGAGGAAGCTTGGAGCTTTTAATTTGAAGTTGCTTCAGCAGCCGACACGTAATGCTTTTATTTTGTCACATCAGACTCTTAAAAATGTCTCCCTCCTATTTGCTCTTCACACTTATGGTGCAAAAAAAAAAAAACAAGAATACTTCAGAGTGAAACAACGTAAAACAGGTACATGAAAAGGAATTAGGCAGAACAAACATCCGTGCTCAACCCAATTTCGAAAAAGCAGGCAATGGAGATTATTTCCCACAAGTCTTTGCTCCAACACAGCAGACCCGATGCGCACGTGACCACCGCCCTCTGCTGCAAGACGCTTGCGGCCACACCTCTTTGCGGTAGTCTTTGGAACATAAGTAAAAAAACTCGAGAGGGGGGCGCAATTCTCCGGTGGCTGGCTGAATCACATTAACAGGTGATTGGGAGTCTTTTTCTATCTGACAATCAACTCTGGGCCGCAGCTGCGCCTCCCGTCATAGAGACGGAGTGTGTCAGACGGAAGGGGAGGGGGAGGGGGGATGAGCGCAGACCATTTTTTTAGGATTCAGTTTTTTTGGAGGATTTCTACTGTTGGTGTTGCACAAATTTAGGGAAATGCCAAATATTTTTGGAGTAATCCCACTGATGAGTTCTAAGATTTAGTCTTTAATGTTTTATAAGACCTAAACATATTAATCACAATAAGTTTAATTTTTTAGATCTAATCCCTCTGATATGTTTCACAAAGACACACACAGGATGTCACACATTAAGAAATTATTGCTAAAAATGAAGCAGGAGTCTAGCTCTAAAAAAAAATGCTCTAAAAAATGATGAAAGAGCAAAAAAAATGGAATTATTTGATATGTAATTTCTTATTAATATTTCCGGGGTTTCTTTGTTTTGTCCTGCAGCATGTTCATATTTGTATAATTTTGACAGAATATATTTATATGGAGAGCAAAATATTACAAGTTATTTAAGGTTTAACTTGAGTTATTCTGGATTAATGTTCCTGTTTTTATTCATATTTATGTTCAAAAAGTTCAGTTTAAAAGGTTTAAAAGTTTAGCTTTAGTGTGTTCAGTTCATGTTTATCTTCTTCGGCCCAAAACCTTAAGCGTGTTTTTAACTTAGGCCCCTGTGTAACTGAGTTTGACCCCCCTGTAATACGAGTCTAGAAAATTCATGCATTTTTTGAGTAAAATGGCTAAATAGAAGATAGGGAACACAACAGGATGTTGTCAAATTTTGTATGTGTGGGGGGGGGGGGGGGGGGCTGGTGGGGTTACTCGCCC
Source organism: Oryzias sinensis (assembly GCA_037389245.1). Taxonomy (NCBI): domain Eukaryota; kingdom Metazoa; phylum Chordata; class Actinopteri; order Beloniformes; family Adrianichthyidae; genus Oryzias; species Oryzias sinensis. The sequence continues at coordinate 22,147,631 of CM074509.1, read as the reverse complement.
AGGGAGTAAGTTAGTGTAGAACCGCCACTGATTCTGACCAAAGGCAGTAGAGAAATTGATGCCTTTTATTGTCAGGATGCATTTTTTTTTCAAATGTCTTCTGTTTTTACCGTCTCTATGTTGTTTTTTTCTTTTCAATTGGTGGTGACTCATCACCATGGAAACACGTTGCTGTATTTGTGCATCAATACAAAGTGTTGTCTGGTTCAAATCCCATCAGTGTCTCAAATGTTCATCCAAAAAGCCTTTACTAGGGTTTGAACACTGATTTAGCAATGGTTTTCCATAAGCTGCCACTGAATTTCCCAATCTAAAAAGAAACTCATTTCATGCAGACTGTTGGAGACGGTGCTGCTAATTCCAACCACATATTGATACTAGTGCTGTCATGCCATCCATTTATTAATCAGGACCTAGAATGATTTCATCTGTTTGGAATCTAACCTCATATTTGCTGTGAAAAGCCTCATTTGTAGCTATTTTTGTTCAGATTTGTGAGATTGTTCCAAATACAACAAAAAAGTGGCTTTATGAAGTTCTCATTGGATCACACTTCCAACTTTGAATTTTATAGCAAGTTCAGAAAATAAATTGACAAAAATCAGAAAGAATACAGTGAAAATTAAAAAAAAATGTCACCAAAATTAGAAAGACATTGCAGAGAAAAATCTTTGATAAACTCTGGTTGACCACACTTAGAACGTGAGCATCCAGCAGGTCACCCACACACTTTGCTGCTTTGTGCACAATATTGTTGTGGGGGTTGACTCCCAAACAAAAATGAAGAATAAAACTGCTCCTAATTGTCAATATTGAAGACTTTCCCAACATTTTGCTGTGTCATGTTTGTGGATAAAGTGAGGAAGAAGAACCAAACAGACTGCTGATAGTTGGAAATGAGTTTTTGGGATTCTGCACAGGAGCGTGGTTCCTCTTCCTCACCACCTCCCGCTGGTTTGCCGTCCGGCTCCATGGGATCTGCGTCATCTTCATCCCCATCACCACCTTTGGCGTCCTGCTGCTCCCAAACCCTGAGAAACACTGCTGGTCTCCACCAGGGGGCGCCACAACTTCTCCTTTCTGTTTCCTCCTCAGAACTGGACGTGCCACTGACCTACGCCGTCACGCTGATGGGCGTGTTCCAGTGGGGCGTAAGGCAGAGCGCCCAGATGGAGAACATGGTGAGGAGCAGCGCAGACGGCTGCACAAGCATCTGCAGCTGCAGACGTTTGGCTCCGCCTGTGTCTGCAGATGACCTCTGGGGAAAGAGGACACCCATCTCCAGAGCCAGCCCCCCCCCTGGAAACCCAGAAGCAAAGGTTTGGTGACCTTTGACCAGGTCAGCTTCACCTACAGTGA
>CM074509.1:22125411-22143703 GCA_037389245.1 Oryzias sinensis | reverse complement strand
GGGGATGAAGATGACGCAGATCCCATGGAGCCGGACGGCAAACCAGCGGGAGGTGGTGAGGAAGAGGAACCAGGCTCCTGTGCAGAATCCCAAAAACTCATTTCCAACTATCACCAGTCTGTTTGGTTCTTCTTCCTCACTTTATCCACAAACATGACACAGCAAAATGTTGGGAAAGTCTTCAAAATTGACAATTATGAGCAGTTTTATTCTTCATTTTTGTTTGGGAGTCAACCCCCACAACAATATTGTGCACAAAGCAGCAAAGTGTGTGGGTGACCTGCTGGATGCTCAGCAGAAAACACATGCACAGAAAAAGGGAGGATGAGAAGAAACTGTTAGAACAATAGTTTGGCTGTGCTTTCTTCAAATGTAATATAATTTTGAGATGACAATACATGCTCAGTGAATTAAGTTTAAACCATTAGTGTAATAAAAGTTAAAGGCAGTTTCTAACTATTCTTCACATACCCCCCTGTTTGTCATATCAAAATTATACATGGATGGTCAGCAGAACACTTCTCATCATCAACCAAATACCAATTCACGAAGATTTTCAGTATAGGCAGCATATTGGCTCTGCATCGAAAACAAAAGTGTAGAGGTACATGTAAATTCAAAAGAAAACATAAAATCAACGTGAATAAATGAGCACATCAGAGGTGGTACGTGATACATGAGTGTTGATGCGAAAACCTCCAGGGCTGAACTTATACCATCTGTGTGAAACATTCAGTGAGCAGTCAGGGAGGGCAAAACTCATCAACGACTCCGTGCCCCTCAGCAGCCATCATTAAGGATACGCATGCATCACCAGTCCAGACCTCGGCACAAAATCGTTAATTAAAGTTACATAGTACAAGAAACAAATTAAGAAATAAAGAAAATAAAAAATAAAAATCAAATCAAACAAAAGAAAAACAATAAAATAAATCTGTAAAGACCAGTTTCAACCACGAGCGGATGCGAATTAGGTGAATTGTTGGCATAGTGCTGATAGAGTTGGCCTGACAGCAATCATTCATTTGACACATGGAATCAAACAGGTGACGAAAAGAAAAAAGGAAAACAACACACAGAGGACCGGAGTGACTAGTTTTATCAGTACACTCCACCAGAAGTAAACCAATAAAGTGGGGACCCAGACCAGTAGGCGTCAGTCATCTGAGAAGAAATTTGTGATTTAAGGGCCTTGACCTCACCGATGATGTGAGTGAGATCTCCAGAGGAAGAGGGAATAAAAGTACAAGATGAAACCACGAGCAACAGCTGGACCCATGTTAGCTGGTTCGAAGCTCACTGTAGCTGGAAGAGAGGAGCGCTAGAGGAAACACACCAGGGAGCCCCCCTCGCCAGGAGTAGTGTCACACTGTGGCGGCTCTGTAGTTGGACTTCAACCAGGGATGTGTCTCAAAATGTCAGTCTCATAGGCTCTCAGCAATTTACAGTGGCTTACGTGAATCCAGGAGGGTCAGTCAGCAATGTGTACTGCAGTTGGCATGGGGAGGAGAACCTTGAAGGGTCCTGTCCACCTCAGGTGTGACCAATCAGTCCGTTGAATGGTCTTCAGGGTAAAGCAGGTCACCGACAGAGGCCTTCTGGTCGGGATGCAGAGTCTGTGGGGAGGAGAGAGCTGGAGGCAGACTCAATGTTTCCTTTGTACTCACAGCTTTCTTCAACTAATCATGTAATTCATCAATGGTGTCAGTAGAGCCGGGCATGAGAGTAGAACAAATCAGGAAAAAAATAAAAAAAATAAAAATTAAAAAATAAAAATTGTGAAAAAACACATTGAAAGTGAAACAGACAAGAACTGCGTCTCATTTCAACAGCAGCATGAACAGGCTGATAACAGTTTGACTAATGGTAATGCTTGGACGGAAGGGAGTGGAGCATACTGCATGTGATTCTGGAGAATTCGCACAAGAGAATCACAGGTGACATTGTTTCAACTATCAGCCGTGCAAGCAGCTGCAGCTTACAGCGAGTGAGTGAGGGTGGGGGGCTGATCAGATAAGGTGGTGAGGTCCGGGGAGAGAAATAATTTTGCTAGAAACAGAAACTAAATGTCCCAAAAAATTTAACCTGTGCTTGGGCCAGCTGGAGTTTAGTTTTACTGCACTTATTGCCCTGAGAGTTGAAACTTAGAAAGATTAGCAGACATGTCCATTAAAAAAATGTAAGGACGAGTTAGTGAACCAGAGATCCTCAGGAATGCTTTTAAGGGGTCAATCCTGATTTACAAGCAGAAATGCAGGGACCTGAGAAGTGGGGTCAGAAGGCTGCAATCAAATTTTTTATGAGCAGGGAGAGTGAACTAAAAAAGGGAAGGCTGCACCAGCCATCCGAGTCTGATCATGTTTATACAAGAGGGAGGTGTGTCCTGCACAAAATGATCCACGTCTGCTTTGTAAAAAATGATACTTTCTATAGCTTTTTCTGAACATCTACCCTTGTCCATGTCCTAAACACTAAAATACACAGTAAAACACGTCCTATCATTATTCAGAGAGCAGAGAAAGCTGTTATATCTGCTTACAACGGAGAAATCACCCCTCCTTTCTGCGAGTTTTCATCCGCCTGTCTGCAGGCTCGGGCACGCGCACTCTGATCTGAGAAGCTATTCCCCCTCCTTCTACTCTGTCCTGCACTCTGGTCTGCTTAACTTTCTATGAAATCCATAATCTTTAACCCATTTATCCAAATACTTGATTAATGTCTGATCCTGTCTTTCCACATACTTCCAAACTTTATGAAAAGCTTTCTGGACCTGAGCAATGTGCTTTCTTACTGTCTTTTTAGTGAAATTTTGTGAATGAGCCCCACCCATCTTTTTGAGGTTTATGAATGACGATCAGCCACAAGGTTCTCAGGAATTCAGCGACCACGTCAAGCTTCTACAAAGGCTAGGTCCTTTGCGGACGTGGCTGTCCTGAGAACCAGCTTCTCAATTTCAATCACAAAACAGAGTTCCCACCCAAATAACCTGTTTTATGGATTCTCCAGCACTGAATCTAATCAGCAGAAAAAGATTGGAGAATCAGAAAAGAAACCTAATTATTTGTCAACTGAGTCACTATTTTGTTTTAGAACGAGCCATTAATCAAAGTGAGCATCCACCACAGGGACCGTCGAAAAAGGGCAAACTCAGACACAGACAGAGAGACATAAAAGCGTTACACACATATAGTTTCCCCGGAGCTCCGTTTCTTCTCAAAAGTCATACTCAGCTCACTCGCCGCGGCTGCACCTACACTTATGCCTACACTTCCGGCCTACACTGACGTCCCTACACTTCTTCTCCTTCCCTGGAGGACAAATTTCCCTACACTTATGCCTACACTTCCATCCCTATTCTGCCATTCCTCCGCGGAAGGAAGGCGGCTACAATCGCGGCCTCGCGTGCCGTCCCACACTTGTCCCGTCTGCGCAAGATGACTCGTGCACGCGCAGCACCTTGCCTCCAAGCGGAGCCTGCAAGCGGTGCTCTGCTCAGCGTGCTCACGCAGCAGACTGCAGCCGTTTCTCTATTCTTCCCCCAACATTGATGCACGCACACACAAAGACACAGACAGTCAACATAAGGCCCTAACAAGTAAAGAGAGGACAGACTTTCTGTGTGGCGTACTCACTTCAAGCAATGAACCTCGTTATTTGATGAGGGTCCGATGCCGCCGAGGGCACCACTGGATCCAAAGGGCGAGGGCCGCTGATCCTGAAGGCGGATGTTTCAATGCTGAGGCTGTGATCTCAGACCGAGCTCGGTTTTCGGGCAACCCCCCCCCCCAGGGGTTCAGAGGATGTCCAGGGCGTCAGTCGGCCAGCTCGAAGGACCAAATGTGAAGAAACTGGATTGTCTAGAAAGGACTGTATTATATTAGTTCGTTACCCCGTCAGTTTCTTGCACACAGAAATAATGAATAATGACTCAGAGACAATTACTTATCTTTTGTGGAGGTTTTACTTCGTACAAACACGAAGGGGACAGACAGATGAACATGGTACATTCAAAGTCCGAACCCACAAGCTCAGGGATGGGCTTTGGTATAAAAACCCTGCATTTGCATATTCAGAAGATCGTCCGATGGACCTCGTGTGAAAATCACGGCCACAGGTTACTGCTGGAGAGAAGCTCCAAGGCTAAAGTGAAGATAAGTCTGAGGCCTGCTCAGCAGAAAACACATGCACAGAAAAAGGGAGGATGAGAAGAAACTGTNTTTAAACCATTAGTGTAATAAAAGTTAAAGGCAGTTTCTAACTATTCTTCACAATTATGTTCCTTTATTGAATAAGGAAAAAATAAAGCAGGTCAACTACTCTCAAAAAACGTTCACTTTGAATGAACATAAAAAAATTATGGAAATGATTTTCACATGACTAGATAGCATTACTTGAACAAAAATGAATCATATTGGTCCTACTTAATGTACTTAGGTTCAAATTAATAAATTGAAGTTGATTCAATATAAATTCTGCAGTTGGACCCAACTTTAAATTAATATTGTTGCTCACTCACAAAAGATAAAAGTTGATCCAACTTAATTGAATCACTTCACTTGGTCACACCTCATTAAATTAAGTTTATTCAACTTAAATTTGTATGACTAACGCAATTTATGTTGATAGAACTTAATATTGTGTTTTAATTTTATTTAAACATCTGACATTAATAAGGTTTTCCAAAGTTTCAACCAACGGGTCTTTCAATTTTCACATCAAAGACATGAAATGTGCAGTAATGTCCCACATCACAAGACAGGAGATCCAATTACGCAAATTCTGATTCAAGTTAAATTAACATTTTACTGCACAAGGGGGTTGGTCATCATCCTCTCCCACACTCTAACTCATGGTGCAGAAAAGAAATAAACATATCAGTTTAAATCACCAGTTAAAACAGAGTAAAACAGCTAGACAATAAAACCTACGGACAAAAACTCACACTTAGACCCCAATCTGCCCAGATAGACAAAGAAAATGGAATCCCACAATTCCTTGCGATTACTAATGTATCCAATTTAACGGTATCATGTTGGATCAACATGATTGAAATTATTAACTTTTAAATGGATTATCTTTATGTACCATCGACATGATTCATACACGTAAGATTTACAAACATACATTTTCTGGTTGAAATGACAAGTTACATTTTCGTAAACTTAATTGACTGGTAATTTAATTTAAATTATAATAATAATTAGTGTGCTTTATCACTGTGGTGGTGTTGCCTTTCTTCTTGATTATATCTTTTACCTCCTCGTATGCCTCCATGAGGATTTGTGCTTCCGACGGGGAAAGGTACGCGGCTCTAGTTGCCATGGAGAATCAGTTAATCTGTGATCTGTGGCGGGGTCTGTTTGAGTGAGCCGTGAGCACGCACCTATCCAGGATTGGTTACACCTGGCTTGATGAATCCATGTCTGCTCATCCTTGCTTGGTCTTTGTGCAACCAATTAAGCCTGGACGCACATGTTTTGGATTCATTGAGCTCAGCTCAGTCATTTATCCCGGATGTCTTAATTCTACTTTTGTGCAACAGGCCCCAGGTATATATTGGCATGTATAAATGCACAAACATCCCGCCGACAGTTCTCTGTGTTGATTATTTATTTATGTATTTATTTAGTTTTTCTGTGTCACATTCAGGCTTTTTTTTTTACAAACTTTATTTCACATGATGTCATTTTCCAAGGATTGACTTTCAGGTTTGCGATAAGAACATTGTAAATAACAAATACACACATGTATAAATCTACTTTAAATGAAACCAAGTCATTGTAATTTTCAAAATAAAAGCACGTTGTCCTTTTTTATTTAAAATGGAAACTGACTGGAGCCAGGTTAGTTTACCAGCTATTTACTGGTTTTTGTTACAAATTCATATCAGAGTTTATTTGCAGGAAACGACCAAACTTCACAATTTGACCCCATAGTGACGTTTCAGAAGTTTGAATTAGATGAAGTGCAGTTCTCCATCAGTCCACTGGGGGAGCTGCAGCACCATAACTGAGAGACAGTGGAGCTGATCTCAGATCAGTTCCTGCTGCAGCTCTGACACTCATCTCCACTTCCTCTGATTCCTCCATCACTCTGCTCTCCACCTCCCAGGAACACCGTCCAGTCACCACATCTCTGCAGACCAGCTGCTGCTCCTCCAGGAGGAACATCAGACTCACCTCCAGCTGCAGAGAGAAAGTAGAGAGACAGAGATGGAGTGTCTCCTGATCCTGGTCTGTCAGTCAGTGATGCAGCACAGCAGCAGAAAGAGCAGCAGGAGCTTCAGTCCTGTTCAGAGCAGCAGCTTCCTGTCATCTTCACCTGTTGGAGCTTCTACTGCTCTGATTGGCTGACTGTTGTCCTGAAGCCTGTCATCATTCTCCTCAGAGCTTCACTGAGAAGCTGCAGCTTCACAGGAAACTCTGCATCTTTGCTCTCAGACTAACTTTAGGACCAAACATCTGGAAGCAGCTGGACTGACTCCAACCCTCTACTGACCTCAGAGTCTGCAGTTTGGAGTTTGGACTCTCCACCAGATCCTGGAGCTGCTGAACATCTGAAGACTGAAGGTTGTTGAACCTCAGGTCCAGTTCTGTCAGGTGGGACGGGTTGGACTTCAGAGCTGAGACCAGAGCATCACAGCTGGACTTTGACAAACCGCAGTTCACCAACCTGAATCCAGAAGAAAGAGTTGAGTTTAAAGACAAAGTTCCTGTTTTTCATCCTTCACTTCTTCTAAAGAGTTCAGAGCTGAAGAAGATCAGAAAGTTTAGAAAAAGTCCAAAGATGTGAAGCAACAGCAGCAGATCAGAAGAGTCCAGCAGAAGCAGAGAAGAAGAACATTCAGGAACATTCAGGACAACATGCAGCTGCTTCAGGAAAGAAGTCCAGATGTGTGAAAGTCAAACATCAGCCTGTGGCTGCATCCAAACCAACTGATGTTTCTGCAGCAACAGCAGAAAAAGTCCACTTCCTCTTTCTGCTCAGCTCTTCTCCAAACAGCACTGAATCATGGGAGAATTTCAGCAGCAGGATGCTGGAAAGTCTTTCTCCCAGTTTTCAGGAGATGATCTTCCAGTCCTTCTCTGCTGCAGCCCTTCAAGCAGAGACTTTCAGCTCCAACAGATCAAAGCAGAGAGAAGAAGGAAGTGATGAGGAAGAGTCAGCAGCAAATGTTGGACATTGATCCCTGATCAAGCATGACTTCAGCTCTGAATGAAGAGTCAGAAGCTGCTGGGAGCTTTGATGGATGATGTGATGATGTTTGTGGATGAAAAGGTGAGGATGTTTGTGGAGGATGTGTCTGTCAGAGCAGCATCCAGCTGCAGCAGGACTCTGTCACCCTAACCCTTTGGACTCTCAGCTGCATCTGCTGAAACACAGCAGGACTCAGAGTGCATGTGAGCGTGCACGTGAGGCTTCTGCACGCGCTTTAAAGGAGTCTCTTGGACCAAAGACACAGAGCAGAGCTGATGAGCCTCATGTCTGCAGTTCAGTCCTAACACAACTTTGTCATCATATTGATGTGAACACAACTGAAACATGGAGTCTGACCTCAGAGTCTGCAGTCTGCAGTCTGGACTCTCCAGAAAACCACACAGATCAAGAACTCCTGAATCCTGCAGGTTCTGGTTCTCACTCAGGTCCAGTTCTGTCAGATTGGACGGGTTTTTCTTCAGAGCTGAGACCAGAACTTCACAGCTGATCTTTGACAAACTGCAGTCCCACAACCTGCAATGAGACAGAAAAGTGTGTTCAGGAGAGATTTTGGAGGAAAAATCATGACCACCTGGAAATGAAAATACATTATGCATGGGGGGGGGGGGGGCTATTTAGCAATTTCTTCATGACTTTGACCCAAAAACATGAACAAAGCTCTTTCCAGTCACTTTCCCATTCAGACACTGATGGTGGCTCTGCTGCTGAACACTGACACCCCCCTTTCCACCAGAGGCAGGGTGGGGTTTAGTGTCTACAAATAAATATAATATCATCACTAAAAGTCAGCAAAAGAAAAAAATAACACATTTGTGTATCCTGTGGAGTCAAACTCACAATTTCCACATGAGTTAAACATAAAGTTCAGTTGTTTTAACCTCCAGACCAGGGGTGGGCAAACTACGGCCCGCGGGCTGGATGCGGCCCGCCTCCATCTTTGGTCCGGCCCTCTGAACAATATCAGAGACCCCTGTTTTAATTTTTCAATCTGGCCACACGATTAAGACGTGACATTTTCTTCCCTCCTTCTGCAGTCTGATCTCCAACCTGAAACCCTCTAAAAATGTCTGTCAAATAGACCAGAAGACAGTCTTCCGTTTCTACGTAGCAGTTCATCTTTCCCTGTTTAGCTCATTCTTTTAGAGCGATTATGCTGCTTTTTTAAACAGCTCACACTGATCTGTGTCCTGATTGGCTGGAGACCTTGTCAATCAATCTCAGTCCATGCTGTGTCTCCTGTACAGAAACGTGGAGCTCTTCAGATCAGAAATGTTTTTATCACGATCAGATCTTTGTTTTCATTCTAAGATCCTGGACCTAATTTCTATGAAGGTTTGAGAATTTAAACTAGAGAAAATGTGAAAATGTTCATGTCTGTGTGAGAAAAGTGTATTTAGGCAGTGAGGAGTTCCACAAACATCTGTAATCATTCTCCATGGATTTCACCGATCACGGTTATTTTTAGAACATAACTCCTGCATTAAATGAAGGAACTCTGTTCTGGAGAAAAAGTAACGCAGAAATATGTGTAGCTGCAGCAGAAGACATGGAAATTTACCTTTTTTAATTATTACTGGATGAGAAACAGACGCACAGCTGCGCAAAACGTGAGACGTGTGATGATCTCAAAGTCTCTGCAGAATTATGATGGGAGAGGATCCATTATTTATTTAGTTAGTTTTTTTTAATGTATCAGTATATATTTTTCCTGAATTTTTGTCTTTGAAAATCATAGAGAGGGATATTTGGTGATTGTTTTATTTGAAAAATAATGTTATTTATTTATGAAAAGGATCATGAATGAATGAAACTTTATTCAAACACTTTCCAACTCCTTGAAGGTACCAAAGGACTTCACAAAAAATAGAGATCTAAAATGGGAACAAAAGTTTTAAACTAAAAAACTCTAGAATATTCTGAAAATACAATTTTAATCCAAACGTTTTCATCTACATTCCATGTTCTATCATTCTCACTCCACCATCTGCTCCTGGTCCTCCTATCCAATTTTAGAACCCAATGTGGCCCCCCAGTTAAAATAATTGCCGTCCCCTGCTGTAGACCATAGCAGACAACTATGGATTCATGAACATTACACCACTTTTTACATCAGTCTTAGGACAAGACAAGACGGTGTAAATTATGTTCTACTTTTGAAATGTTGTAGAAAAGCATTTTTTACTCCACTTTTCCTGGTGATTTGTGACGCCTTTTGCTGGCCATAGACAGACAGAGACACGCGGGGGGTAACAGGTTAAACCCAGACTCTCTGTCTGTTCTGACAAATGTCAACAAGATTTTACAATAATGCTAAGACTGATCACTCAAAAAAAAAAAAACCTCTGTCCAATTGTGTGAAATGTCTATAACTATATTGTAATATCACTATAATGATCAAACTAAGGAAAAAGTAAAAACATGTAATTTTTTATGCAATCAAAGCACCATGACAGAATGAACTGACATTCAGTTCCTCTGCCTTTAATGGAACAAAAGATAAATCAGACTAAATAATCATATTTTTCATGCTGATGGTTGTGAAGTTTTTCAAAATATTGATGGTATTTTGTTCTGAAGTATCCAATCCTATTGCTGTAGGTCTGACAGACACAAATGCAGTACTTTGGGTTTCAAACATAGTTGCAGTACTATTTCAACTTTGACCTATTTTCCTTGTAATATTGTTATGAAAGTACTTTTCAGAGTTAATGCCAAAATACCTTTCAAATATTTTGATCTGCTGTTTGTGAATGACAGTAAATGTCAGATCTATTGGAAATGTTTCTGTGTTTCTTTGTATCAGAGTTCACATTTTTGTTGGTGACGGCACAGTTGTTCTGGATAAAATGTCAAACTGACACTTCATGTCACAAACGTTGCTGACCCCTGCTTTCACCTTTCTCTGACCAGGTAGCCCCGCCCCCAGCCTCATCCAGAAACTACCTGCAGAGGTTCTGATCCAGGCTGGGTTCTGAAGAAGAACCAGAACCAGGTCTGTGGGAAAGACCTGTCAGTCTGCTGCAGGTTGACCTCTTCATATCTCTGCATGAGGAGCTGCTGCTCTGTGGCTCAGAAATCTGCTGCAACTGTTTGTCCATTGAAATCTGCACTTCTGGGATGGATTCCTGTTTTCTTTCCAGAACACAGAACTTAGTCCAGTTCTACACAGACGTGTGGTGAGGTTGATGCTGGTGAGCAGTGACGTGCAGTCAGGAGAGGCAGGTGAGGCTGTGCCTCACCTGTCATTATGGGAAGAAAAGAGGAAAAAATAAATTCAATTATTATATTTAATCAGTAATTTGTGCTTCCATTTAAATGTACCATTTTTGGGTGTTTTTTCTTTTCAATTTCGCTGAATTTCCGCATTTGCCGTTCAAATACTGAGAAGTGACGTGCGATGAGGCACCAGCCCGCTGAGCCTCACCTTGGATTGCGCAATACCTATGCAGTCAGACGGTACTGCTGTCTCTCTGTATGTCGGTTCAATTACTTGTACTATATGAGCTGAGTTTACATAATTTAGCAGATGTATTTGATGTACAGTGTTTGTTTTTATAAATAACTGTATGTGAGGGACGTGTTTCCTGTGCTGAGCGCTAAACGCCGGCAAAAACGCCGCCGGGTGAGGCCAGTAGTTCTAGTGCCTCATGTTAGGGGGCGCCGGTGAGCCCTGAGATTATGATGCTAAAAAATACTAGAAGAAGTGATAGCAAGCAGCAAGTCATTTTCTTCAGAAGGAGCGGTGTATGGACTTTATTTACAAGTAAAGGTAAGACGATAATGACGTTTGTGTCTTTTTCTATGCTGCAGTTTGTATATGAAAAAAACATGTTGAAATGATATTTTAAACAAAACACGTTAACTGTTGTCAATCAAATGGTGAATAAGTTACTCAGTATGGTTCATATGTTTGTAAATCTGACTGATGACGTCAGTGCCTCACCAGCCATTAACCTCACCGCACGTCACTGCTGGTGAGGCACCGACTCCTCTGGAGTCAGATTTACAATGAAAGAACTGAATATTTCAGCATCCATCCAACAGCAGCTAACAGCTTCTAAAATACACACCAGATCATATTTCTGTCACAGACATGGATAGAACACTCTTCTTGGGGATAAATTATTCATATTTACTGTCAACAAATTAAAGTACAGATGTGTTCAGCTCACATTTGACCCTCAGGAACTATTTCTGGTATTTTTCTAACCTCAAATTCTGGAGCTTTAATCAGTTATCAAATGTTTTCTGTGAAAATGATCCTAAAATAAAATAAATGATTTATTTCCATTTTTATCCACTTACTCCCATGTTATTTCTAAAAAACAAACATTAAGACATGTTTGTCCTTACTTTATGAGTCCATGTGTGGATCCTTCTCCACTAAAATCTCTATGATCTGTTGGAAAGTTTTCCTTATTTTCCTTTATTTTATAGGAGTTTCTCCTCTATGGAGACAGACGTTCTTATTCTGTTTCTACGGCAGCAGTGTAGCTACAAAGCAGCTGTCAGCTCACGTCTGCAGGCCTACAGCAGTGTTTAGTCTCTGTTAACATTGAGTCCTGCAGTCAGACATGAGGCTCAGCAGCTCCAGAGCCTCACCAGGAGATTCAGCTCCGTCTGTGATCAACACTCTAATTCAGAGATTTGAACCTCAAAAACTGTGGAAAACTGGACTGAAAATGGAAATTTAACAGATCAGTGGAAAGAAGATTGACTTCATTGACCTTTTTCTATTTCATCACCATTATGACAGGTGAGGCTCTGCCTCACTAACCTCACCTGACCACACGTCACTGAGTTCTACACAGACGTGTGCCATGCCCCCCCCTCTATCCTCCCACTTCATTCATGTCCTCCACTTTGGTTTTAACCGCATCAGATTCACGTCCACCAATCAAAGAGGCTGCTGGACGTTCCTCCAGAAGTGTGTTTCTAAATCTGACGCATCCGCCACGTGTGGGAGGAGCTACTGCCTCGTGTGGGAGGAGCTACCATCAAAAGTTTTCCTCATCCTCCTCACAAAAGACATGGAAGATTCTTGAGAGATCCGGTGTATTTCTACTACAAAAAGCTCCACAAAAGCGTCAGAGTGAAACATGGACCTATTTGATGAACATGGAGCTGATATTCTGGAGATGGTAAATGTTTTAGATCAGTAAAAATGAGTCATTTCCAGCAGCACATCTGATCATCTCTCACGGCACACTGGTTGAAAAAGACTGTAGAGAATCAACATTTGAATGAAAGCTGACCTGAGAGTCTCCAGTTTACAGTCTGGACTCTCCAGTCCGGCTGACAGTAGCTTCACTCCTGAATCCTGCAGGTCGTTGTAACTCAGGTCCAGAAGTCTGAGTCTGGAGGACTGAGAGCTGAGAACTGAGGACAGAGCTGCACAGCTTCTCTCTGACAGATTACAGTAATTCAGTCTGCAGAAAACAAAGTCAGACAGCAGTTATTGAATCTTTCATGTTTCCATCAGATTCATTTGTTCACTGAAGGTGATTTTCATGAGAGTTCTTACAGAGCTTTGTTGGAGGCTTTGACCACTGGCAGCAGCCTCAGAAGAGCCTCCTCTGAACCAGAGTATTTCCTCAGGTTAAACTCTTCCAGATCTTCTCCTGATGACAGTAAGATGAAGGCCAGAGCAGACCACTGAGCAGGAGACAGTTCATCTGTGAAGAGACGTCCTGACCTCAGGACCTGTTGGATCTCCTCCACTAGAGATCCATCATTCAGTTCATTCAGACAGTGGAACAGGTTGATGCTTCTCTCTGCAGACAGATCCTCACTGATCTTCTTCTTGATGAACTGGACTGTTTCCTGATTGGTCTGTGAGCTACTTCCTGTCTGAGTCAGCAGACCTCGTAGGAGACTCTGATTGGTCTGCAGTGAAAGACCCAGGAGGAAGCGGAGGAACAAGTCCAGGTGTCCGTTTGGACTCTGTAAGGCCTTCTTCACAGCACTCTGGTAGAACTGGACTGGACTGCTCTGTTCAGGCTGAGAGATCTGTGATTGTTCTTCCTCCATGAGGTTGAGTTTGGAGGTGATGAAGGTCAGGTGGACATGAAGAGCAGCCAGAAACTCCTGAACACTCAGATGGATGAAGCAGAAGACCTTGTCCTGGTACAGGCCTCTCTCCTCTCTAAAGACCTGTGTGAACACTCCTGAGTACACTGAGGCTGCTCTGATATCGATGCCACACTCTGTCAGGTCGGATTCATAGAAGATCAGGTTTCCTTTCTGCAGCTGCTCAAAAGCCAGTTTTCCCAGAGACTCAATCATCTTCCTGCTCTCTGGACTCCAGTGAGGATCTGTCTCAGCTCCTCCATCATACTTGACCTTCTGGACTTTGGCCTGAACCACCAGGAAGTGGATGTACATCTCAGTCAGGCTCTTGGGCAGCTCTCCTCTTCCTCTGCTCTTCAGCAGATCCTCCAGAACTGTAGCAGTGATCCAGCAGAAGACTGGGATGTGGCACATGATGTGGAGGCTTCTGGATCTCTGGATGTGGGAGATGATCCTGCTGGCCTGCTCTTCATCTCTGAACCTCTTCCTGAAGTACTCCTCCTTCTGTGGATCATTGAACCCTCTGACCTCTGTCACCATGTCAACACACTCAGCAGGGATCTGATTGGCTGCTGCAGGTCGTGTGGTTATCCAGAGGAGAGCAGAGGGAAGCAGGTTCCCCCTGATGAGGTTTGTCAGCAGATCAGCCACTGAGGTGGACTTTCTAGGGTCCTTCAGGATCCGAGTCTTGTGGAAGTCCAGAGGAAGTCGCCACTCATCCAGACCATCAAAGATGAAGAGGACCTGGAAGTCTTCAAAGCTGCAGATTCCTGCTTGTTTGGTTTCAGGGAAGAAGTGATGAACAAGTTCCACCAAGCTGAACTTCTCCTCTTTCAGCACATTCAGCTGTCTGAAAGTGAATGGAAATGTGAAGTGGAGGTTCTGGTGGGCTTTGCCTTCAGCCCAGTCCAGAGTGAACTTCTGTGTTAAGACTGTTTTCCCGATGCCAGCCACTCCCTTAGTCATCACGGTTCTGATTGGTTCTGGTCTTCCAGCTGGGAGTTGGAAGAGCTCTTCTTGTCTGATGCTTGTTTCTGCTCTGTCTGCTTTCCTGGATGCTGCTTCAATCTGTCTGACCTCATGTTCTTCATTCAGCTCTCCTCTTCCTCCCTCTGTGATGAAGAGCTCTGTGTAGATCTCATTCAGAAGGGTTGGGCTTCCTGCTTTAGCCATCCCCTCAAACACACACTGGAACTTCTTCTTCAGACCAGATTGGACTTCATGTCGACAAACTGCAGCAGCAGATCCTGAATGAAGACAACAAACAGTAAATCAAGTCTCTGCAGCCCTGAATGATGAGGGTTTGAATCCCTGTTGAGACATCAGGAAATCTTCATTTCTCAGCAGCTGAAACCTTCAGAGAAATCCTCTTACTGCTCTGCAGTCCATCAGCCAGCTCCTCCTGCTTCATCCTCCTCAGGAAGTTCACTGTGATCTTCATCACTGACTCTCTGCTGCTCCTCTGCTCTTCATCTTCAGCCTCCAGCTCCTCCTCTTCCTCCCTGTGACTCAGAAGCTTCTGGATCTTCTTCAGCTCCTTCTTGACAAAAGTGACAATGTTGTCCTCCAGCAGCTGCAACAGAATTCCAGATGAATGAGCCAATCAGAGTGAAGTCATGGAGCCAAACATCAGCTCCATGTTGGACACTCTGACAATCCACTGGTCTGCAAAGTGCAGCATGGAGACGACTGTGGACAGAATGATGGAAAGTAGTTGTTGTTCATGTACAGACCAGAAAGATGGAGTCCAGCTGTGTTTGATGGACAGACGGACCACTGGGAGTCTCTGAGCTCTGCTGGTCCAGTCTGTGGAGAATCAGCAGCAATCAGCTCCATTCTGTCTGAAACCAAACTAACTAGAGTCATGTCACAGCTAGAATGTTCTAGTTCACAGTTCAGATGGAGAACAGCAAACCAATGGATCATATCAACACCTCTCTGTCCATGTCTACAGAGTCACTGAAGTGTCTAGACTGTCTTGGAGCCAAAGGCTGGATTCATGTCTCTGCTGCCCCCATGTCTGGATTCTGAGCAGTTTTCCTAAAGAGGCAGTCCATCCACAGAGGACTCTGTGACCACAGCCCTCCATGATGCTCTGTCCCACCTAGAGCTAGAGGAGAGCTAACAGGGATGCTCTTTGTGGACTGTAGCTCAGCGTTTAACACCATCCTCCCTAACAAACCAATACAGACACTTGTGGACTTCTGGCTACTCCAGTCATAGCGAGCTGCCTGAGTCCAGAGAACTCTCTCCCAGGAGAACAGAGGAGCAGAAAAGTGGCTTCAGTACGGTGTTTGAGCTCCGGGGACGGCTTTGGAATGCAGAAATGATGTTTCAAGCTTTCCTGTGAAACCGTGGAAACAATCATGTCAAGGAAAAAAGGCTGATGTTATTCACACGTATGTATGTGCAGTCAGAATGTACATTACTGCTTTGTCCACACATAAATATTGAGAATATTGGATTTTTTTAAATTCAGATCGGCTCCATAAACCCACCAGCTGCAAACATGATCATGTGTGCTGAGGGTCCAGCCTCAGTCAGACTCTGCCTTCAGGGGCTCCAAGGTAAACTGAGTCTGAGACCCCTGTTTTTACACCCCCCCCCCCCTGCCTTGAGACACTGCCTTAAGTGCACTTGCCCTTTAATAGCTAATAGCGAATGTTAAATTGTTGCAAAATGTAATTGTCTTTCCTTTCATTCCTTTTACTTACGTAACTCGTGCTGCTAGACGTGAGCGCAGAAAAGTTGAACGGAAGTTTAAAAAGGACAAGCTACAGGTGTCACTACAGATGTTGAAGGACAGCTGGTGTCATTATCAGGCTACTGTAAAAGAGGCAAAAAGGGAACATCTGTCAAATGTTATCCTGTTAAACCGACACAAGCCCCGTGTTCTGTTTAGCACCATAGATGCAGCTCTTAATGCCCCCAAGTCTGTCTGTGTCCAACCTACGCTGGAGACATGTGAAACCTTCCTTGAGTTTTTTATTGACAAGGTGAATAATGTCAGGGCCCTCATATCACCACCTGGATTGGACCCCTCTGTTGTTGGGTCCTGCCCTTTAACCTTTGACCAGTTTGAACCAGTGACTCTGTCTGCTTTATATCAGACTGTGAAACACCTGAAGCCCTCAGGTTCCCCCTCTGATGTGGTTCCACCCCGATAATTCAAAGAGGTTATCACTACTCTGGAACCTGCAGTTCTTGCTGTTGTAAACAGCAGCCTTTCCTCTGGTGTGTTTCCTAGAAACTGTAAACCTGCTACAGTACAGCCGTTGATAAAGAAGCCTAACCTGGATCCCTCTGTGCTGTCCAATTTTAGACCCATTTCTAAACTTCCTTTCCTCTCAAAGATTCTGGAAAAAATTGTGTACGTCCAATTGAAGGATTTTTTATGTGGCAACCTTGAGGTTTTCCAGTCTGGCTTCAAATCTCTCCACAGCACCGAGTCAGCTCTGCTCAGGGTGTTTAACTACAGATGCTGGGGACCATGTGGTTCTGGTACTACTGGATCTTACGGCTGCCTTCGACACACTGGATCACAATCACCTCAATCAGGAAAAGACAGAAGTGATTGTCTTCAGTCCCAGTGTCAACAGTGAGTCACACCCCATAGCTCTGGGTTCTCTCACTCAATCGGTGAAATCTACTGTCACAAATTTAGGAGTGAAGATGGACACTGGTTTTAATTTGGACAGGCAGATCAGTTCAGTGGTGAGATCCAGCTTCTTTCAGTTAAGGCAGCTGGCTAAAGTCAAATCGGTTTATCAAGAAAGCAGTTTGAGACAGTAATCCACGCCTTTGTTACAACTCGGCTGGATTACTGTAACTCTCTTTACTTTGGTGCCCCTGACTCATCCTTGTCCCGTCTCCAGCTGGTGCAGAACGCTGCTGCACGCTTGTTAACTGGTACGTGGAAGAGAGAGCATATTACACCAGTTCTGGCTGCCTGTCCATTTTAGAGTTGGTTTTTAAAGGAAATCTTTTGTTTTTAAGTCTTTAAATGGTCTGGCTCCGCCCACCTCTCTGAGCTACACCTGCATTCCCCTTCCCGCTCACTTAGATCAGCTGACCAGCTGCTCCTGGATGTGCCAAGGACACGACGGAAACTCAGAGGGGACAGAGCATTTACCGTTGCTGGCCCCAAATTGCAAATTCAACGAGTTTTGTGGGTGTGGGCGGGAGTGCACAGACATATTGTGGGTGCGGGCGGGATTGGTCAGAAATTCGGCGGGTGCGGGCGGGAGGGGGATGAAGTAAATAGTCCAGCGCAGGGCTCTAGACTCTGCCTTAGCCAGTCTATTATAGTTTAAAGTTGTTACTTTGGTCGGAGTTGTTTAAAGCTGCCGATTCACATCACCATAGCAACGCTTTTGACTACCGTTAAATCTCGCGATAATCAGCAAACTTCCGTTTCTACCGATATGCCTTCCGTTTCTATCGAAATTTTCAGTAGTATGTGTGAGAGGATTTTGGGTAGTGAGTGTGCTAACGTTAGCTACTTCCACAAACAAGCGACGTTGTTCGCTGTTGAGTACTCTTCTGCGCATGCGGGTCACTTCTGGGTCATTTCACGGTCACACAGGAGATCACAAACAGAAACATTTGAGTGAAAATATGAACGGCCATGCAAAGGAATCGAATTATAAAAAAAACGGAAGAGAGCATTAAGCCCTGCAGTATGAACGTAGCCTTAGACACACCTAAAATATAAGGGGAAAAATGCAACGATTAATGTGTTTTAGGAAGAACAAGCGCTTCGCCTGGATCGTTAGCAAGACCAGGCCGGAAGGGGGGGGCAGTGAGACTGAAGGAGAACAGAAAGTTGCAGTCGTTTTAACATTCAATTTAGTTTTAATATGCCCCTCCCCCTTAGTATGATCTGTGTTATTATATATTTTATAATTATTTTAATGTTGTGTAATGTATGCAGCCTTTCTTTAATCAATAGGTATTTTAAATAGCGATTTATCGCATTTCGGGCAGACACTCGGCAGAATTGAAG
>CM074509.1:22104999-22124911 GCA_037389245.1 Oryzias sinensis | reverse complement strand
ACATTTCCAATAGATCTGACATTTACTGTCATTCACAAACAGCAGATAAAAATGTTTAAAGGTATTTTGGCATTAACTCTAAAAAGTACTTCCATAACAATATTGCACAAGGAAAATAGGTCAAAGTAGAAATAGTACTGCAACCATGTTTGAAACCCAAAGTACTGCATTTGTGTCTGTCAGACCTACAGCAATAGGATTTGATACTTCAGAACAAAATACCATCAATATTTTAAAAACTTCACAACCATCAACATGAAAAAATAAGATTATTTAGTCTGATTTATCTTTTGTTCCATTACAAGACAGAGGAACTGAATGTCAGTTCATTCTGTCATGGTGCTTTGATTGCATAAAAAATTACCTGTTTTTACTTTTTCCTTAGTTTGATCATTATAGTTATATTATAATATAGTTATAGACATTTGACACAATTGGACAGAGTGTTTTTTTTTGAGTGATCAGTCTTAGTATTAATGTAAAATCTTGTTGACATTTGTCAGAACAGACAGAAAGTCTGGGTTTAACCTGTTACCCCCCGCGTGTCTCCGTCTGTCTATGGCAAGCAAAAGGCGTCACAAATCACCAGGAAAAGTGGAGTAAAAAATGCTTTTCTACAACATTTCAAAAGTAGAACATAATTTACACCGTCTTGTCTTGTCCTAAGACTGATGTAAAAAGTGGCGTTTTATCAGGTACAAACCAAACGTCCAGAACGTTCTGATGTGTCACGTATGGACGTCAAAAATGCTGTAATGTTCATGAATCCATAGTTGTCTGCTATGGTCTACAGCAGGGGGGGGCAATTATTTTAACTGGGGGGCCACATTGGGTTCTAAAATTGGATAGGAGGACCAGGAGCAGATGGTGGAGTGAGAATGATAGAACATGGAATGTAGATGAAAACATTTGGATTAAAATTGTATTTTCAGAATATTCTAGAGTTTTTAGTTTAAAACTTTTGTTCCCATTTTAGATCTCTATTTTTTGTGAAGTCCTTTGGTACCTTCAAGGAGTTGTAAAGTGCTATGAATAAAGTTTCATTCATTCATGATCCTTTTCATACAAAAATAACATTATTTATCAAATAAAACCATCACCAAATATCCCTCTCTATGATTTTCAAAGACAAAAATTCAGGAAAAATATACTGATACATTTAAAAAAAAACTAACTAAATAAATAATGGATCCTCTCCCGTCATAATTCTGCAGAGACTTTGAGCTCATCACACGTCTCACGTTTTGCGCAGCTGAACGTCTGTTTTTCATCCAGTAGTAATTAAAAAAGGTAAATTTCCATGTCTTCTGCTGCAGCTACACATATTTCTGCGTTACTTTTTCTCCAGAACAGAGTTCCCTCATTTAATGCAGGAGTTACGTTCTAAAAATAACCGTGATCGGTGAAATCCACGGAGAATGATTACAGACGTTTGTGGAACTCCTCACTGCATAAATACACTTTTCTCAGACAGACATGAACGTTTTCACCTTTTTTCTAGTTTAAATTCTCAAACCTTCATAGAAATTAGGTCCAGGATCTTAGAATGAAAACAAAGATCTGATCGTGATAAAAACATTTCTGATCTGAAGAGCTCCACGTTTCTGTACAGGAGACACAGCACGGACTGAGGAGATTGATTGACAAGGTCTCCAGCCAATCAGGTCACAGATCAGTGTGAGCTGTTTAAAAAAAGCAGCATAATCGCTCTAAAAGAATGAGCTAAACAGGTAAAGATGAACTGCTACGTAGAAACGGAAGACTGTCTTCTGGTCTATTTGACAGAGATTTTTAGAGGGTTTCAGGTTGGAGATCAGACTGCAGAAGGAGGGAAGAAAATGTCACGTCTTAATCGTGTGGCCAGATTGAAAAAACAAAACGGGGGTCTCTGACATTGTTCAGAGGGCCGGACCAAAGATGGAGGCGGGCCGGATGCAGACCGTGGGCCGTAGTTTGCCCACCCCTGGTCTAGAGGTTAAAGCAGCTGAACTTAATGTTTAACTCATGTGGAAATTGTGAGTTTGACTCCACAGGATACACAAATGTGTGTTATTTTTTTCTTTTGCTGACTTTTTGTGATGATATTATATTTATTTGTAGACACTAAACCCCACCCTGCCTCTGGTGGGTGTCAGTGTTAAGCAGCAGAGCCACCATCAGTGTCTGAAAAGGAAAGTGACTGGAAAGAGCTTTGTTCATGTTTTTGGGTCAAAGTCATAAATACATTGATAAACAGCCCCCCCCCCCCCCATGCATAATGTATTTTCATTTCCAGGTGGGCATGATTTTTCATCCAAAATCTCTCCTGAACACACTTTTCTGTCTCATTGCAGGTTGATCTGCTGCAGTTTGTCAGAGATCAGCTGTGAAGTTCTGGTCTCAGCTCTGAAGAAAAACCCATCCAATCTGACAGAACTGGACCTGAGCAAGAACCAGAACCTGCAGGATTCTGGAGTTCTTCATCTGTGTGGTTTTCTGGAGAGTCCAGACTGCAGACTGCAGACTCTGAGGTCAGACACCATGTTTCAGTTGTGTTCACATCAATATGATGACAAAGTTGTGTTAGGACTGAACTGCAGACATGAGGCTCATCAGCTCTGCTCTGTGTCTTTGGTCCAAGAAACTCCTTTAAAGCAGTGCAGAAGCAGCAGCCTCACGTGCACGCTCACATGCACTCTGAGTCCTGCTGTGTTTCAGCAGATGCAGCTGAGAGTCCAAAGGGTTAGGGTGACAGAGTCCTGCTGCAGCTGGATGCTGCTCTGACAGACACATCCTCCACAAACATCCTCACCTTTTCATCCACAAACATCATCACATCATCCATCAAAGCTCCCAGCAGCTTCTGACTCTTCATTCAGAGCTGAAGTCATGCTTGATCAGGGATCAATGTCCAACATTTGCTGCTGACTCTTCCTCATCACTTCCTTCTTCTCTCTGCTTTGATCTGTTGGAGCTGAAAGTCTCTGCTTGAAGGGTTGCAGCAGAGAAGGACTGGAAGATCATCTCCTGAAAACTGGGAGGAAGACTTTCCAGCATCCTGCTGCTGAAATTCTCCCATGATTCAGTGCTGTTTGGAGAAGAGCTGAGCAGAAAGAGGAAGTGGACTTTTTCTGCTGTTGCTGCAGAAACATCAGTTGGTTTGGATGCAGCCACAGGCTGATGTTTGACTTTCACACATCTGGACTTCTTTCCTGAAGCAGCTGCATGTTGTCCTGAATGTTCCTGAATGTCCTTCTTCTCTGCTTCTGCTGGACTCTTCTGATCTGCTGCTGTTGCTTCACATCTTTGGACTTTTTCTAAACTTTCTGATCTTCTTCAGCTCTGAACTCTTTAGAAGAAGTGAAGGATGAAAAACAGGAACTTTGTCTTTAAACTCAACTCTTTCTTCTGGATTCAGGTTGTGGAACTGCAGTTTGTCAAAGTCCAGCTGTGCTGCTCTGGTCTCAGCTCTGAAGTCCAACCCGTCCCACCTGACAGAACTGGACCTGGAATACAACAACCTTCAGTCTTCAGATGTTCAGCAGCTCCTGGATCTGGTGGAGAGTCCAAACTCCAAACTGCAGACTCTGAGGTCAGTAGAGGGTTGGAGTCAGTCCAGCTGCTTCCAGATGTTTGGTCCTAAAGTTAGTCTGAGAGCAAAGATGCAGCTTCTCAGTGAAGCTCTGAGGAGAATGATGACAGGCTTCAGGACAACAGTCAGCCAATCAGAGCAGCAGAAGCTCCAACAGGTGAAGATGACAGGAAGCTGCTGCTCTGAACAGGACTGAAGCTCCTGCTGCTCTTTCTGCTGCTGTGCTGCATCACTGACTGACAGACCAGGATCAGGAGACACTCCTTCATCTCTGGCTCTCTACTTTCTGCAGCTTCTGAGTCTGATGTTCCTCCTGGAGGAGCAGAGAGGAGCAGCAGCAGCAGCTGGTCTGCAGAGATGTGGTGACTGGACGGTGTTCCTGGGAGGTGGAGAGCAGAGTGATGGAGGAATCAGATGAAGTGGAGATGAGTGTCAGAGCTGCAGCAGGAACTGATCTGAGATCAGCTCCACTGTCTCTCAGTCATGGTGCTGCAGCTCCCCCAGTGGACTGATGGAGAACTGCACTTCCTCTAATTCTAACTTCTGAAACGTCACTATAGGCTATATAGAGTGCTGTTAATTTCTCTTTTCTCCATTTCTCTTACTGGCAGTAACTCTTATTAGTTCAATCCATTTCAAAATATTTGTACATATATATTGATTCAAGTTTTTATATTTTTTCTTAATTGTATTACTATGTTTCTTGTTGTATTAATACTAATCTATTATTAAATTACATGTTACATGTTCTTCCGATTAATTTTTTTGATAATTGGTTACCTAAAAATAGTATTTTATAACTGTTGTTTGTAAATTGGGAGCCCTAAATAAATGTTATTCAGTAAATAATTCACTGTGCATGAAAGTATTATTCTTATATTACAGATGGCTTAAAAGCATTGGTGAGGTAAAGTACATATAACATGCAAATAATTCAGTAGTTCTTTATTCAAAGAGTATGTGCAATGTACAGCAGTGCATACATAACATTAATTATAAAATTCAATTTATACAAAGTAATTTACAAAGCTAGGACGCTCTCTCCTCTCCCACAGCCCCGGTCGTGAAGTGGGAAGGGTGAAATTGTTCCACTCAAACAGTGCTGGGACAGCTCCCTTGTTTAATAGCCGCCTCCCCGTCTCTGATAAGGGCTCACGAACATCATCCTTGTTAAAATGTCGGCTACATACTCGGGTATGGGGAGTAACTGTGAATTTGTCCCTCCGGATAGCTACAAGCCATTTTCGCCTGATTTCCGCGTCAGATGGAAATGTATGAAAACTAAGTAAACTGTTTTACTTGCTCGAAGCTTGACACAGAAGCACACAGCAATGCTCGGCTGTACTATAGATGGTTCGCTGAAATTTGAACGTTTTCTTACTAGTCATATTGTAGTTGCTGTTATATCGCTTTGTAAACAATCGCCTCAGCGCGAGCGGAAATGGCTTAGCAGGCTGAGATTTTAGCGGAAGTACGTCATCACCTCCGTGTGCATATAGCCTATTGGGTCAAATTGTGAAGTTTGGTCGTTTCCTGCAAATAAACTCTGATATGAATTAGTAACAACAACCAGTAAATAGCTGGTAAACTAACCTGGCTCCAGTTAGTTTCCATTTTAAATAAAAAAGTTTCCTCTTGGTTCAAAGTAAACCTGGACGGTTTCTCTAAACTGATGTGGATGGAGGCCCTAGCTCTAGCTGGAAACACTGCTACAACGTGAAGGGGATTGTCATGGATGGTTACCTCTCAGGTTGGACACGCCCCTGACCAGGTGCCAGTGGTTGTATTGATGATTGAGGATCAGATAGAAGAGTTGGAGCAGCATAGCAGCCCCAGTCTGCAGTCTAACAGTGGTGACATCAGGCTGGGCTCATGGGCTGATTTGGAAGAGACAGAAACTGTCAACTTTGTAGGGGAGAGCTGCCATTTTCTGTCAAATCCTTGTTCTCCTGTTTCTTTTAGTGGTCAGACAGTCAGCTTGTAGGTTTGGGACTTTTATTTTGTAGGATCTGAGGGAAGTCTGTTTTCTCCATTTACTAGAGGTGTGTTCTGTTTGTTGTGTTCGCCTTGGCTCTCCCTGAATTTAAGATGCTCCTAGAATAAATTCCAGTTATTCTTTATCTCCATTTCTTTGTTTTTTCTACACATTTATCTGAATTATTTCACTTATTTACGTTTTCTAAAGTCGTTTGACGCTGCAGTGTTAGAATGTGATCCCAATCACAGTTTTATTTTCTATACCTGTTTTTCTGATGTATTTTATTTTGAAACAAGCCATCATCATTTCCTGTTTATTTGATTCAAGTGTGTTACATGTGGGTGTGTCTAAATAAATATGGCAATCACTCTCAGCTGTGATCGGCAGTTGAGAGTGGAGTCTGAGAGTGAAACGAATTGTTTGCTCGTGTGTTTAATCGAGTGGGAAAGTCCAGGTACCACGCAAAGACGCTGTAGCATTGCAAACCTGCCAACAGGTTATGGGCCCAGGTGAAACCTGAGAGTTTTCCACTGAGGTGAAGAAGTTGGCACCATGAGCAGACGAACAGCTGATACGAGCCGCTGGTCACGGCTTCTGTTTGATGGAGATGAGAAAAACTACGAACTCTGGGAAACGAAATTTTTGGGTCACCTTCGATTACAAGGATTAAAAGACACTATTTTGAATCCAGCTGATGATGATGACGACGAGGACTCAAGTAAAAATGCGGAGGCATATGCTGAGCTGATCCAGCTTCTGGATGATAAGAGCCTGTCGCTGGTAATGCAGGAGGCAGCTGATGACGGGCGCAAAGCATTACGGATCCTGAGAGACTATTACCAGAACAAAGGGAAACCTCGGATCATCAGTCTTTACACCGAACTGACTTCACTCAACAAGGCGGAGAATGAAAGTGTGACTGAGTATATGATTCGCGCTGAGACCGCGATCACGGCCTTGAGAAATGCCGGTGGAACCCTGAGCAATGGTCTGCTGGTCGCTATGGTCTTGAAGGGGCTACCTGAATCATTCCAACCATTTGCCATCCATGTCACACAGCGAGATGAGACCATGTCTTTTGCTGAGTTCAAAACAAAGTTGCGCAGCTATGAGGACACTGAAAAAATGCGCGCTACAGCAGCAGGTGACAACGTGATGAAGGCAGAGGTACACCAGAGAGGGAGACCCGCCAGCCCAGGTGAGCGAGGAGCAGAGAAGGACCTGACGTGCTACAGATGCGGCATGAAAGGACATCTGGCCAAAACCTGCCGGCGCAAGCTGTGGTGCAGCTTGTGCAGGAGCAGCACACACCGGGACAACACCTGCAGACGCAGACAGCGCAGAGAACGGGACGACGCACGCAAAGCCTGCGGTGAGGTGGAGAGCCAGGATAAAGAGTTTGCCTTCCGAGTGAGTGAAGGAGCGGGCATCAACCGGAAAGGTTTGATGGTCGATTGCGGGGCGACTAAACACATCATCACCGATCTCCAGAAGTTCAGACGCTTTGATGAGAACTTCCAGGCCAGGTCACACTGCGTGGAGCTGGCTGATGGGACAAAGTGCAAAGGAGTGGCGGAGCGCCGCGGTGACGCGGAGGTCTGTTTGATTGACAGCAGAGGCAGACGTGTGACGGCTGTATTGAAGGATGCTCTGTACATCCCATCCTACCCACAAGACATTTTCTCGGTGGGAGCAGCAACAGCCAGTGGAGCCACTGTCATCTTCAAGAAAAGGAAGGACGTATTGCTTCACAGAGACGGTACGAAATTTTACATTTATGTGCATGGTGGGCTGTATTATTTGCGTACGAGTAAAAATGAAAACTCTGATGACCAATGCAAAGGGTGTTTTGACATGCAGACATGGCATGAAATTCTGGGACATTGCAACTATGCAGATATTCAGAAGTTGCAGAATGTCGTTAATGGTATGAAATTCAAGGGTTCAACTACTAAACCTCCTACCTGTGAAGTGTGCATTGAGGGTAAAATGTACCAAACTAGGAATAGAGATCCTGACGTGAGAGCTAAAAGACCTTTAGAGCTTGTTCATACCGACTTGGCTGGACCAATAAATCCAGAGTCCAGAGATGGTCACAGATATGCTGTTTCATTCACTGACGATTTTTCTGGTGCAGTTATGGTGTATTTCATAAAGAATAAGAGAGACACTGTTTTGGCTACAGAAAAGTTTCTAGCTGACGCTGCTCCATATGGGAATGTGAAATGCTTTAGGTCTGACAATGGCACTGAATTTACTGGAAAGGCTTTCCAGGACCTTCTTCGTAAGCATCATCTTAGACACGAGACGTCAGCTCCTTACTCGCCACACCAGAACGGAACTGCCGAGCGGAACTGGCGCACTCTTTTTGATATGGCTCGATGTATGCTTATTGAAAGCAATCTACCTAAAGAGCTGTGGACGTATGCAGTCCAGACTGCTGCTGTAGTAAGAAACAGGTGTTTTAACAAGCGTATTGAGCAGACACCAATTGAAGCATTGACGGGTAGACGGCCTAACCTGTCCAGGATGCAGAAGTTTGGCACAGAGTGTTTTGTCTACAAGCAAGATAAAAGAAAACTAGACCCAAGAAGTGTAAAGGGTGTTTTTCTTGGTTATGATAAAAACAGTCCGGCATACATTGTTTATTTACCAGACACTAAGAAAGTGCAGAAGCACAGGCTGGTGAAATTTTTGTCTAAGACATGTGCTGAGCAACAAACCCAGACCCTCCTGACACCTGTAGATGACCTCACAGAATATATGACAAAAAGTCCAGATCTCCATGTTAAAATGGAAGAACAACCTGGTGTGAGAGGTGAGTCAGAAGTTACTCCTTTCCCAGCACAACCAGAGGACGTTAAACATGAACCACAGCCCAGACGTTACCCTTCTAGAGAGAGAAGGAAGCCAGACAGGTACACCGACTGTACAATGACTAAAACCCTGATTGAAGACGAAACGGACCACGTGCGGAGTAATATTGATTATTGTTACAAAATCACATGCAACATACCAGTTTCATTCAGAGAAGCTGTTACCTCTGATAAATCTAGAGAATGGGCGAAAGCAATGGATGAGGAAATGGCCTCATTAAGGGAAAACCATACGTTTACTTTGGTAAAGTTGCCTGAAGGCAGAAGTGCAGTGGGGGGCCGATGGGTGTATGCCATTAAAAACAACGTCGATGGAACGGAGACGTATAAGGCTCGATATGTTGCTAAAGGATATAGCCAGAAGATAGGAGTGGACTATGAGGAGACATTTTCTCCTACAGCCAACTTAACCAGTGTTAGAGTGCTGATGCAAAAAGCTGTTCAGGAGAACCTGATCCTGCATCAAATGGATGTGAAAACAGCGTACCTGAATGCACCATTAGACTGTTAAATTTACATGGAACAACCAGAGGGGTACGAAGTGAGGTTACACACAAATGAAAAGTTGGTTTGTAAGTTGGAAAAATCTCTGTATGGTTTAAAGCAATCTGGCAGAAACTGGAACAAAGTGCTTCATGATTATTTAGTCCAAAACGGGTTTGTACAAAACCAAGCTGACCACTGTGTCTACTCAAGGGAAACTGTTCATGACACGGTTATTTTGATAATTTGGGTGGATGATTTAATCATTGCAGCAAGTGATGAACATGTATTGAATGTTGTAAAGAACATGCTTACAGCAAGGTTCAAAATGAAAGACTTGGGAAAACTAAGACATTTTCTTGGTATTGATTTTGACCAGAAAGGTGAATGTGTAACCATGTCACAGAAAAGATACATTGAAAAGATCCTGGAGAGGTTTAACATGGGTGACTGTAAGCCAAGGTCCACACCATGTGAACATAAATTAGATTATACAGACAGTGAAGCACTGGGTGATGTTACTAAGTACAGGGAGGCGGTAGGCAGCCTCATATATCTAACTGTGTGTACCAGACCTGATTTAAGTTTTGTCGTCAGCAAATTATCACAATATTTTAGTAGGCCCACAGTACAGCAATGGAATACAGTTAAACATGTTTTGCGATATTTGAGAGGTACAAGTGATAAGTCTTTGTGTTTTAGAAAAAGTGAAAATCTTGGTATCCGAGCTTATAGTGATGCTGATTGGGCTTCTGATGTACAAAACAGACGTAGTACAACAGGTTATTGTATTAGCCTAAGTGAAGAGGGAACGTTAGTTTCCTAGAAAACAAAGAAGCAGCCCACTGTGGCACTATCCACCTGTGAGGCAGAGTATGTTGCTGCTGCTGCTCATCTCAACATCGCAGTCAACTTCGGTCTCATTAACATCCGCTCACTTTCGAGCAAGAGTCATCTGATGCAGGACTTAATTTCTGACCGTAAGTTTGACTTTCTCTGTTTAACGGAAACCTGGCAGCATCCAAATGACTTTTCATTGAACTCAACGATTCCACCCCTCCCGGCTTTGTTTACATCTGCAAACCACGTTGCACGGGTCGCGGGGGAGGTCTCGCGATATTACACCACGAGAAGTGGAAAGTCCTGCCGGTTGAGATTCCGTCCTTCAGCTCCATGGAATGCATTGCCCGCATGCGCTTCCTGCCCCACCCCAACTGTTCTGGCTGTGGTTTATCGCCTCCCAAGACAAACTCTGACTTAAACGAATCCTGAACTCTTTCTCTCCTCCCTCCCATCCCTGACTCTTTCTCTCAATCACATGTTTTCTCCTTTCAACTGCCTGACCACGAGGAAAATTTCTCTCATCCTTAAATCCAAACCGACCACCTGTTCTCTTGATCCTCCCAACATCTTTAGTTATAGCTGCCCTCTCCTTCCGCTCATTACTGCCATATTATTCACTCTCACTCTCATCTGGTCCTGTCCATCACTTTAAATGGCAGCTGTCAAACCCATCCTGAAAAAACCCGGTTCAGATCCCAACGTATTCAATAATCTCCGTCCAATTTCCAACCTTCCCTTCATTTCCAAAATTCTAGAGAAAATAGTCGCCTCTCAACTCTATGATCATCTGAAACACAATAATCTTCTGGAACCTTCAGTCCAAGCCCGCCCCTCCTACCCACTGAGACTGCTCTCCTAAGATCACCAATGATCTTCTCATTGCAGCTGATTCTGGCCTCCTCACCATCCTCATCCTCCTTGACCTGAGTGCAGCCTTTGATACCATTCCATCCTCCTCCAAAGGCTCTCTCCCCTGTATCACCTCAACCCCCCCCGCTGGTTTCAATCCTACCTCTGACCCAATTCATTCATCTTAAATCATTTAAATCTCAGCCCTCCTCTGTTCTTCTGGTGTCCCCTGTTCTGTCCTTGGTCCTCTTCTTTTCATTACGTGATCTTCTTCCCTTTGGCGTATATCTTCCGTAAATTAACGTTAATTTTCACTACGTTTTCATGGATGACACCCAGCTCTATGTATCCAGTAAACCTGACTCCCTCTTCCACCCTCCTTCATTTCCACTCCTGTCTATCTGAAATAAAAACTGGTTCACTCCAACCTTCTCAAACTCAATAGCGATAAAACTGAGCTACTGCAGGTTCCAAATCCACCCTCTCCAAAGCCACAAGTTTAACTCTTTCCATTGATTCGTCTCCCCTCAGGTAAAGAGTCTGGGTGTCATCCTAGATAGCTCCTTATCTTTCTGTCACACATCAATAACATTACTCGGTCAGCCCATTTCCATCTACACGCTAACATTAATCGCCTACGCCTCCCTCACTGCCCTCTGCTTCTATCCTGGTTCAGTCTGGTCACTTTAGATTACTGTAATCTCTCCTCTTTGGTCTCCCACAAAACTCAATAAGCTCCAACTGGTCCAGAACTCAGCTGCCCGCATCATCTCCAGAACCCCCTCCTTCAGTCACATCCCCCCGGTTCCATCAGCTGCACCAGAACCTCCAGAATCAAACTCCTCCTGTTCACCTTTAAGGCCCTCCATAACCTGGCTCCTCCTTATCTCTCCCACCTCCTTCATATCAAAACCCCCTCTCGTTATCTTCGGTCCTCCTCCTCTGTTCAGCTCTCTGTCCCTCCGGCCGGACTCATCACCATGGGAAACCAGAGCCTCAGCTGCTCGGCCCCAAACTCTGGAATTCCTCCCTCCTGACCTCCGTAACATAGACTTCTACTAACTTTCAGATCTAAACTCAAACCCATCTGTTCATTTCTGCCTTCCATCCTGATTCACTTTGATTTTATCTACTATTTTTATTGTGCTTTAATGTCTATTTTAACCTTTGTTTTGTAAAGTGTCCTTGGGTTTTTTGGAAAGGTGCTTTAAATAAAATGGATGATGATGACATATATTATTATTATTATTACATATTTAATGTCATTCACAAACAGCAGATAAAAATGTTTAAAGGTATTTTGGCATTAACTCTAAAAAGTACTTTCATAACAATATTACAAGGAAAATAGGTCAAAGTTGAAATAGTACTGCAACTATGTTTGAAACCCAAAGTACTGCATTTGTGTCTGTCAGGGCCTACAGCAATAGATTGATACTTCAGAACAAAAATACCCATCAATATTTTTTAAAACTCAACCTTTTGTTCCATTGTTAGACAGAGGAACTGAATGTCAGTTCATTCTTGTCATGGTGCTTTATTGCATGTAAAATTACATGTTTTTACTTCTTTTTCCTTAGTTTGATCATTATAGTTATATTATAATATAGTTATAGACATTTTTCCACAATTGACAGAGTTTTTTTTTGAGTGATCAGTCTTAGTATTAATGTAAAATCTTTGTTGACATTTGTCAGAACAGACAGAAAGTCTGGGTTTAACTCTGTTACCCCCGCGTGTCTCCGTCTGTCTATGGCAGCAAAAGGCGTCACAAATCACCAGGAAAAGTGGAGTAAAAAATGCTTTTCTACAACATTTCAAAAGTAGAACATAATTTACACCGTCTTGTCTTGTCCTAAGACTGATGTAAAAAGTGGCGTTTTATCAGGTACAAACCACACGCCCAGAACGCTCTGATGGTCACATATGGACGCCAAAAATGCTGTAATGTTCATTTAATCCATAGTTGTCTGCTATGGTCTACAAAAGTAGGACAGCAATTATTTTAACTGGGGGCTACATTGGGTTCTAAAATTGATAGAGGACCAGGAGCAGATGCATGGATTGAGAATGATAGAACATGGAATGTAGATGAAAATATTTGGATTAAAATTATTTTCAGAATATTCTAGAGTTTTTTAGTTTAAAAACTTTTGTTCTATTTTAGATCTCTATTTTTTGTGAAGTCCTTGTACCATCAAGGAGTTGGAAAGTGTTTGAATAAAGTTTCATTCATTCATGATCCTTTTCATACAAAAATAACATTATTTTTCAAATAAAACAATCACCAAATATCCATCTCTATGATTTTCAAACACAAAAATTCAGGAAAATATACTGATACATTTAAAAAACTAACTAAATAAATAATCCCATCATAATTTGCAGAGATTTTGAGATCATCACACGTCTCACGCTTTTGCGCAGCTAAAAGGCCTGTTTTTCATCCAGTAATAATTAAAAAACAGTAAATTTCCATGTCTTCTGCTGCAGCTACACATATTTCTGCGTTACTTTTTCTCCAAAACAGAGTTCCTTCATTTAATGCAGGAGTTTTGTTCTAAAAATAACCGTGATCGGTGAAATCCATGGAGAATGATTACAGATGTTTGTGGAACTCCTCACTGCCTAAATACACTTTTCAGACAGACATGGAATATTTTCACATTCTTAGTTTAATTCTCAAACCTTCATAGAAATTAGGTCCAGGATCTTAGAATGAAAACAAAGATCTGATCGTGATAAAAACATTTCTGATCTGAAGAGCTCCACGTTTCTGTACAGGAGACACAGCATGGACTGAGGAGATTGATTGACAAGGTCTCCAGCCAATCAGGTCACAGAACAGTGAGCTGTTTAAAAAAGGGCATAATCGCTCTAAAATGAGCCAAACAGGGAAAGATGAACTGCGACGAAACGGAAGACTGTCTTCTGGTCTATTTGACAGACATTTTTAGAGGGTTTCAGGTTGGAGATCAGACTGCAGAAGGAGGGAAGAAAATGTCACGTCTTAATCAGGTGGCCAGATTGAAAAAACAAAACAGACATTGTTCAGAGTGGCCGACTGAAAGATGGAGGCGGTCGGATGCAGCCTGTGGGCCGTAGTTTGCCCACCCTGGTCTAGAGGTTAAAGCAGCTGAACTTTATGTTTAACTCATGTGGAAATTGTGAGTTTGACTCCACAAGATACACAAATGTGTGTTTTTCTTTTTGCTGACTTCTAGTGATGATATTATATTTATATGTAGACACTAAACCCCACTCTGCCTCTGGTGGAAGGGGGCAGGTTCCCAGCAGAGCCACCATCAGTGTCTGAATGGGAAAGTGACTGGAAAGAGCTTTGTTCATGTTTTTGTCAAAGTCATAAATACATTGATAAACAGCCCCCATGCATAATGTATTTTCATTTCCAGGTGGTCATGATTTTTCCTCCAAAATCTCTCCTGAATACACTTTTCTGTCTCATTGCAGGTTGTGGGACTGCAGTCCTGACAGAGATCAGCCAGAAGTTCTGGTCTCAGCTCTGAAGAAAAAACCTGTCCAATCTGACAGAACTGACCTGAGCGGGAACCAGAACCCGCAGGATCCAGAGTTCTTGATCTGTGTGGTTTTCTGGAGAGTCCAGACTGCAGACTGCAGACTTTGAGGTCAGACTCCATGTTTCAGTTGTGTCTACATCAATATGATGACAAAGTTGTGTTAGGACTGGAACTGCAGACATGAGCCCATCAGCTCTGTCTCTGTGTCTTTGGTCCAAGAGACTCCTTTAAAGCGCCATGCAGAAGTAGCAGCCTCACGTGCACGTCACATTTACCTGAGTCCTGCTGTGTTTCAGCAGATGCAGCTGAGAGTCCAAGGGTTAGGTGACAGAGTCCTGCTGCAGCTGGATGCTGCCTGACAGACATCCTCCATAAACATCCTCTACCTTTTCATCCACAAACATCATCACATCATCCATCAAAGCTCCCAGCAGCTTCTGACTCTTCCTTCAGAGCTGAAGTCATGGATCAGGATCACCGTCCAACATTTGCTGCTGACTCTTCCTCATCACTTCTTCTTCTCTCTGCTTTGATCTGTTGGAGCTGAAAGTCTCTAAGCCAGCGCGGGCTGCAGCAGAGAAGGACTGGAAGATCATTCGAAAACCGGGAGGAAGACTTTCCAGCATCCTGCTGCTGAAATTCTCCCATGATTCAGTGCTGTTTGGAGAAGAGCTGAGCAGAAAGAGGAAGTGGACTTTTTCTGCTGTTGCTGCAGAAACATCAGTTGGTTTGGATGCAGCCACAGGCTGATGTTTGACTTTCACAATATCTGGACTTTTCCGAAGCAGCTGCATGTTGTCCTGAATGTTCCTGAATGTTCTTTCTTCTCTGCTTCTGCTGACTCTTCTGATCTGCTGCTGTTGCTTCACATCTTTGACTTTTTCTAAACTTTCTGATCTTCTTCAGCTCTGAACTCTTTAGAAGAAGGAAGGATGAAAAAAGAGGAACTCTTTGTCTTTAAACTCAACTCTTCTCTGGATTCAGGTTGAGGACCTGCAGGTTGTCAAAGACCAGCTGTGCTGTTCTGGTCTCAGCTCTGAAGTCCAACCCGTCCCACCTGACAGAACTGGACCTGAGGTACAACAACCTTCAGTCTTCAGATGTTCAGCAGCTCCAGGATCTGAAGAAGAGTCCAAACTCCAAACTGCAGACTCTGAGGTCAGTAGAGGGTTGGAGTCAGTCCAGCTGCTTCCAGATGTTTGGTCCTAAAGGTCTGAGAGCAGATGCAGAGTTTCCTGTGAAGCTGCAGCTTCAGTGAAGTTTGAGGAGAATGGACGACAGTTTGTGACAACAGTCAGCCAATCAGAGCAGCAGAAGCTCCAAGAGGTGAAGATGACAGGAAGCTGCTGCTCTGAACATGACTGAAGCTCCTGCTGCTCTTTCTGCTGCTGTGCTGCATCACTGACTGACAGACCAGGATCAGGAGACACTCCTTCATCTCTGGTTTCTACTTTCTCTGCAGGTGGTGGCAGTGATGTTCCTCCTGAGGAGCAGAGAGGAGCAGCAGCAGCAGCTGGTCTGGGCAGGAGATGTGGTGACTGACGGTGTTCCTGGGAGGTGGAGAGCAGAGTGATGGAGGAATCAGAGGAAGTGGAGATGAGTGTCAGAGCTGCAGCAGGAACTGATCTGAGATCAGCTCCACTGTCTCTCAGTTATTGTGCTGCAGCCCCCTGCAGTGGACTGATGGAGAACTGCACTTCCTTCACTCCTAACTTCTCAAACGTCACTATTGGGTCAAATTGTGAAGTTTGGTCGTTTCCTGCAAATAAACTCTGATATGAATTTGTAACAACAACCAGTAAATAGCTGGTAAACTAACCTGGCTCCAGTTAGTTTCCATTTTAAATAAAAAAGTTTCCTCTTGGTTCAAAGTAAACCTGGACGGTTTCTCTAAACTGGATGTGGGATGGAGGCCCTAGCTCTAGCTGGAAAGACTGCTACAACGTGAAGGGATTGTCATGATGGTTACCTGTCAGTTGGACACCGCCCCTGACCAGGTGCCAGTGGTTGTATTGATGTGATTGAGGATCAGATAGAAGAGTTGGAGCAGCATAGCAGCCCCAGTCTGCAGTCTAACAGTGGTGACATCAGGCTGGCCTCATGGGCTGATTTGGAAGACAGAAACTGTCAACTTTGTAGGGGAGAGCTGCCATTTTCTGTCAAATCCTTGAATTACAGTTTTATTTTCTATACCTGTTTTTCTGATGTATTTTATTTTGAAACAAGCCATCATCATTTCCTGTTTATTTGATTCAAGTGTGTTACATGTGGGTGTGTCTAAATAAATATGGCAATCACTCTCAGCTGTGATCGGCAGTTGAGAGTGGAGTCTGAGAGTGAAACGAATTGTTTGCTCGTGTGTTTAATCGAGTGGGAAAGTCCAGGTACCACGCAAAGACGCTGTAGCATTGCAAACCTGCCAACATGCAGCTACTAAATCTGATGGATATAAACCAGAAATCCACAAAAACCAACACAATCAAACAATAAAATTGTACAAATGTATCTGAAATGGACATAAAAACTAGTTTGAATGATGTTTTTCTGCGTTAAATGAAGGAGTCACCAACGTGAAAAGAGGAAAAGTTGATTGAATCAGTGATGAACAGAAGCACAAATACAGAAAGACATCCTCAGCGGGGGGGGTTACCAGCAAACAGCACCTTTAGCCAAAATAGATCCAGATGTGAGAATCAAACACTCCTCTACACACTGAAGCAAGCAGCTCTACAAAAGGCAGAACTCTCTGGGTTCTGGTTCTGTTTGGAAGAGGAAAAATCCCAGCAGAACTTTAGTCATCAACAAGTTTAGGAAAACGTCTCTGCTGCAGAACACAGGAGAACCAAACCAACTCATGTGTCTGTGTGGGACTGGAAGTTCAAAAAAGTCGTCATGGCTTTGAGATGCTTTTTGGGAACAAACAGATCCCAGAGTGGAAAGCCCACACCATGACAGCGCCGCCTCCTTTAAGGCTGGAAGCTACATCTCCAAAATACACTTTGGTGGCTGTTTTGGAGCAGATGAGAACTTTTTCAGACGGTAAAAACATCTGCAGCTAGAAAAGTACAACTCTGTTGAACAACGTGCTTTTATTTTGAAAATGACAATGACTTGGTTTCCTTTAAAGTAGATTTATACATGTGTGTATTTGTTATTTACAATGATGTTCTTATTGCAAACCTGAAAGTGAATCCTTGTAAAATGGCTTCATGTGAAATAAAGTTTGAAAAAATAAATAATAATCATCACATATCGCTGTGTGTCTGCAGGATGTTTGTGTGCATTTATACATGCCAACATATCCCAGAATTCCCTGGTTTCAGTGCCATCATGTTTGAAAAACAACTTTATTCCACGAAAAGGAAATAAATCCAGTAGAAAACATCAAACTAAAGCTTGGTGGGTGATGCTAAAGCTGCTGACGCCCTCTTTTTAGATTTGATTATTATTGAAATATAATCATTACAAACTCTCAGACACAACCACACAATGATGCAAGGCACAGCTCTACACACACAAAACAACGTCTACATGTCTAAAAATCTAGAAATCTTTCAGCATCAATGAAATTTCAAGGCATTTAACAATCTGGACTCTAGATCAGTAACTATTCTGGAGCAGATTTCCAAATGTCATCAATAAAGGATTTGAGTTCTGAATCCATTCAATGAGGAGAAATACAGTCTGACTTCAATTTCAAACACAGTCAATTCAGATGATCTGTTTTCATTTGGATGCATTTCTTTCATTTTGGGGACTACGGGCCATTTGATGAATTTCCATAGTTGATCACCTGATGTGTCTGTTATTTTAGATTGATGATACTTTACTGTTAAAGTCATGGTAGAATTGACCTTTAAAGGATTTGTTTACATATTTATCATCACATTTTTTCAGTGAGTTTTATTTCATCTATGACTAAATTTGGTAGTTTAATTTGAACATTGGAAGACAATATTCTATTTCTGATTAAATGGATTAAAGCAAATGGAATTTCTCTGCAGGTTTTCTGAAATTTCTTGGTTGAACATTAAATATCAAATTGACTTTTGAAGTCTCTTCACTGAAGAATTTCTCCATTTGAATCAAGAACATCGTTTCCAAAATGATCTTGAGGTCAAACCAATTCTGCTGAAACATTGTCTTCCTGTTTGTGGTCATTACTCTGTTGTTCCACAGGGGGGCGCAGTGAGGCCAAAACTAGGACTACAGAGCATTTTCCACTGGAAAAGTACTTGTTGGGGAAATTCTGAAATCTTTAGAGGAAGTTTGGAAATTTCAAAGTCACATCCACATAAAATCTAATCCAGCGACTTTTTTGAAGATGTTTTTGTGAAAATGAAACCAGAATGAGTCAGGATTAGCTAGAAAGTCTTGAAACATTTGATTCTAAAAGTTCCAACCATTGATTCTAAATCAATCGTCTTCACACCTCCCTAATTATATTCCTGAATTAGTGGAGATTTTCTGATGAAATGGGTCTTATTTCTCCAAATAAATGTATAAATAATTGAGTATTTCTTTAATTATTTGCATTAATGTAGAGAGATTGTCACGGATATTTTAATGTTGAAATTCCTTCTGATTTGGAGAACAAGTTTCCTCCAAAAATGGTTCCATCTCTGATAAACTGCAGCAGCAGATCACAGCAGCAGGTGGCAGACATTACCCATAATAAGCAAACTGAATAGAGGAGACTTTTTGACGTGGGATTCCAAAGCAGATTTTGGTAGAACGTTTCTATTTCTTCATATTTCAGTGTTTTTAAGCTCAGCAATCACTGTTTTATTCTCAAACACAGTAAGTGTTATTTTCATAAACCACACAAGCCTTCTAAAGCTAAAACATCAAGGAAAATACACACCATGATAGCACCACCACCATGCTTTCACAGAGAATGCTTCTGAAAAGAGACGATGAAGCTTCTCCTTCGTCCCGTTGAGTCATGGCAGCTTCTGAAACATTTCTCCTGATGGAGTGATGGAGATTGATGATCTTCACTTCCTGAAATGACTCCAAACTCCATCCTTTTGTTTAAGGATGATCTAATTTAGGTTCTCTATACTTTCAGTTTTCATTGATTGATGAATATTTGTAGCCTAATAGCATCTTTTTGTTGTCTTTTTGAAAACCTTTTTCCTGCTTAACTTCATGCAGCTAAACTGTTAAAGTCCATCAATCATTCATCTTCTTTTGACATTTAACCGTTGCTATCCCAGGATTTATGCTTTAGCTCCTCAGATTTAAAGTTTGTGGAAACAAAACATTTGAAAATAGTTTCATTTAGTTGATATGAACTAAATACTTTGATATTTGTCCATTTTCAAACAGAACATCCTGTGGAAATGTTCTTTCACATTTTCCTGACATTGTAAAAATGTGGTGTTCTGGGTAAATCAGTGTTTTCTCTGATAACGGTAGTTTACTGCCACTGTTCAACCTTTATTGATAGAACATTGATCACAAACAAGCAAAGAGGAAATCTGAGGGTTATTGGGACTTGAGGCATCTAACATTTAAAACCTTTGACAGATTTCAAGTGGGAGGGGCGTGGCCTTCCAACAAGCTCAATCCTGATTTGGCCAAAAAGATCAGACCGACTCGGACCAATCAGTGCTACGACTTGGAGCAGGAAGTGAACCATCTTCATGGTGATGTCACACTCTGAAAGCTCTTCATGAACACTTCAAACCATTTCTTGGAGGAAACATTGAAGATCAGGATCATCAGGATCATTTCTCCCAAACATGACTCTTCTTGACTCCTCCTTTCT
>CM074509.1:22087371-22104499 GCA_037389245.1 Oryzias sinensis | reverse complement strand
ACATCTGACCTGATCTTCTCCTGTTTGTTCCACCTGTTCAGCACACACATGTGTTGTTCCTGTGGTCATGTGGTCTGTGATGTTGATCCCTTTGTGTGTGAATGTGAGCCACTCCTCCATGTGTGGTCAGTATTTGTAATGGGTGTTCCATGACTGTGTGCTAGAGTGGTTTGGTTCCTCCAACTGTATCTTTGGTGCATTTGTGATGTCTCTTGTCCATGTTGTCTAACATAACGCTTAGGTTCATAAGTATTACTCTTCCTCCCCCTTTTCTCTGGAACAGAACACCGTTTTCTAGATCTTCTGTTCCAGAAACACCAAGAAAGAACGGCTACTACATATAATCTGGTGTGGTCAGCTCTGAGGCTGCAGCCAGGGTCTATTTTAGTTCAATGACAGCCGTTTCAGCCTCTGTAGTCCAGTGCAGGTCTGCTTTAAGGTTCCTCCTATTCTGCTGTCTGACCATGTGGTGGAGTGGTCGGGTCAATCCTGTAATTGGTGATGTAATGTCTGCTGCAGCCAGTCAGACCTAAAAATGACCACATGTATTTGACCTTCATGGGCTCAGGATGAGACAACACAGCTGATCTGTGGGCCGGGGACATGTCAGTCCCTGACTGGGACAAAAATGGAAGAATTCCACCTGTGGCGTCTAAACATGCATCAATTGTTTCAGCTGTTATCAGAATTTCCTCCACATACTGGATGAGAGTGACGTTGGCTTCCAGGGGACAGTCAGAAAGCACCTCCTTTAATACCTGATGGAAAATTCCTGGACAGAGTGAGAACCCCTGTTGAAAACACGTGTAGCACATCTGCTGGGTCTCAGACGTGACTGAGAAGATGTCTACACTCAGGATGTAGAAGCAGACAGAAAAAAGAAAACACATCAGTGAGGTCAATGCGTGTAAACCAGGAGTGTGAGTGGTCCAGTTCAGCCAGGGCTACGTATGGATTAGGATCAGAAAAGGTTGAAGTGCTCCAAATGTTATTTACAGCGGGTAAATTGGTGGGTAATGTACCGACCCATCATCTGTGGTGCTCTGAGCCCACAGATGAGGAGGCTGTCAGTCAATTAAGGCCTTCATCAGGGGATGGTCAGTCTGTACACGTCCATGATGGAGAGTTACCTGAACGTGTTCTAGGGGGGCTGTGTCCTCCCCCAACCATGATGTGATAAGTCTCTGCTATGGGAGAAAACCAGACTTGGGACATCTGGCGCGTTTTAACACTCCACCAAATTCTTTAGAAAATAAATCAGCACAATGTTTGTATCTATTTCTTCAGACTAAAAACGTTAAATATAATGGTGCTGCTGCGTTAATGTTTCAGATTAATTTTACATTCAATATTATTTATTTATTGAATTATTTTTCTCAGCATCAGTTGGTCAAAATGTTTCTAGTTTAAATAAGGACTGACAGATTTTTTTAAATTTTAGGTCCTTTAAGCTTCTTTTCTGTTTTAGACTAGAACAGGGTTTCTGTGGCAAAATAAAGTTAATATTTGTTGAAAGTGGATTTATTTTGCCTTTTCTTTTGCTAATGTTAAAAGATACAATTTCAGGTATACTCACACAATTTTTAAAGATACTTACCTAACATATTGTCCGCGCGCGATTGTGTGTGGGGGTTAGGGGGGTTAGGGGGGGCACGAAAAATTTTCTTTTTCCTAGGGGGGACTTGGCAAAAAATAATTGAGAAGCACTGTGCCTTCCTTCCAGGTTTCCTCATTTCTATTTTTATAGAAAAATCACCTGAGGGGGGGGTCAGATGGGGAGACGTAGGGCTCCAGGCTGGAGATCCAAGGTTTCACAGCAGAAAAGCTGACAGAATACCTTCATGCTCTGTGGTTTCTGGATCTAAATCCCCAGTACCAGTCTGCCAGTGGCTCCTCTGTTGGACCAATCAGGAACTGCGTCTCATGAGTGAGTTCATCCACTCAGCAGTGGAGTTCCATCTGGTAGAGTGACTGTAACCCAGAATGGTGGAAATGTACCAGTGCTTGTGGTTCATGAGGCCGTGTAGATGTGCAGTGAAGGGCAGGATTAGGACAAATTCAACCACTAAGCTGCACTTATTACACGGAAAAAAACGGGAAAAGTGGGGTTGTGCAATTTACAAATACTAAACATGTTTGTTTAATATGAACAAATTATGTTTACCTTTGAAACATAATATAATCTTGAAAATCACACATAATTTCTTGCAGTGTTACTTTAATATATTTAAATCATGTTGAGAAAACATGAAATAGTTCTGCTTGATCCTCTGCCCCTTAATTTTGGATTGGTAAACCCCGTCTGTTCAGAAGCATTCAAGGAGGAGAAACTTTGCCGTCAGCCATTTTGGAGAAGCTGCCAGCACCTGCTGGCTGGAGGAACTTGGAAAAGGTAAGTTAATTTACTCTAACAAATAATTTAAGGAAGTGGAAGGCGTTTATTTATCATTCATGTATTTGTTTTCACGGGGAAGAGCTTTGTAAATTCTCTTGTGTCATAGTTATCAAAGTTAAGGCTCTGCGCCACTTTAGTCCCTGCTGGCCGCAGCCCTCGATGGTGGGGGGAGGTGAGCGCGGTGGGTTGTTCAGATTCAGCGGTAAACGCGGGGATTTCCAGTGATATGCGGGGAAGAGTGGTCAGTATTTATGCCGTGGGAATTTGCTTTTGACAAAGGAGCAGTAGGCGCTCGCGGGCACGACGTTTTTTTCTTCCACAGGCGGAAATTTTGCCAGAGGGATTCATCGTCACTTGTGGATTTCTTTTTGCTAAAATCTGTGTTGTGGAGACAGAAACTGAAGGAGAATGTGAGAAGCTATCATTAGTATTGTCATTATTTAGCTTTTCCATAGCGTTCCACCCATGAGCTAGCTTAAGGACGGCATTGTTTGATCAGCACACAGTAGTGCACGTCTGTCTCAGTCAGCTGTCAATCATTCTCCGTGCGCGTCTCGTGCACAGAATGCGTTGGGTTTGTCCAGTTTACATAAATCTCCGCTTTCAAACAGAGCTTTGTTTTCATTCTATGATGCTGAACTTATTTTTCTATGGAGATTTTAGCTTTGAGAGTTTAAATGGAGTGAAAATATTCATGTCCTTTGGGAACAAGTGTATAATGTGTAGTAAAAGTTTACAGCCTTATAAACCGTCTGTAATCCTACTGCACAGATTCCCCCTATTTTGTGATATATGGGAATCCTTACATGGGGGGGGGGGGGGGTTTAGCAACTCCCGATCTGCTAGCTTAGTTTACAGTTTCCATTTCAAACTTTAAGCTTGGTTTGAATTCTGTGAGGGGAGGGGTGAAGTGGGGGGGTCAAATGTACTTCCTGGTCTAATTTCTTCAGAATATTTCTGCAGCTATTGATTTCTACTGTGTGTTTAGTTAGTAACAGGATACAACAAAGCTGTGGAAGTGTCCCTCTCTAGATTGATTTGAAATGTAACCTGAAACTCATGAATCTCTGTCCTGATTACAGAGCTCATCACTACCAACTGTCCTCCCTGATGCCGGGGGGTCCATGCTCCGGTCTTCAGTCAGGGGGCCCCCCCTCACCATGCATTTCCCATATAGTATTCCATGCATTGGAATCATTCTGTCCTGGATAGTGAGGTAATCAAGACTACCAGCCCTACTCTTTACACACCTTTATGCAGAAAGATACATTATAAATAATGAAATTGATGGTTGATCAGTTATCCCACTATCTCTGTTAACATGACACTAAGAATATTCTGATTCTGGTAACCCACTAACTAAAACATTCATTGATGAGTCATGGGTAACAATTGTATTTTTCTGAAGTTTGCATGTGAATTTCAAATTAGCTGACTCGTCTATTTCAGACTGCTGACCTCACCAACATAGGCAAGTTCAGGGCTTTATTCAAAGTACAGGTGACTGTAATCTAGACGTTTGAACTCAACTTCAGATGTGAACTGTACACACACACGTATGTTCTGTGTTCTTTAGAATGAAGACATGCAGCAGTCCAGCAGGCTACCAAGGACACCACGGTGGGAATGTCCCTCCTAATGGGAAGTGGCAGTGGTGAGGAAGAGGAGGTTCTCAGGGTCCACTCCTCCCAGGCTGTGGGGGTCTACACCTCCCTGGCTGTGGGGGTCTACACCTCCCTGGCTGTGGGGGTCTACACCTCCCAGGCTGTGGGGGTCCACACACCTCCCAGGCTGTGGGGGTCCACACACCTCCCAGGCTGTGGGGGTCCACACCTCCCTGGCTGTGGGGGTCCACACCTCCCAAGCTTATTGTTCAATTTACATTTTATAAAAAAGAATGTTTACATTAAAATGAAATATGTGGGTAATTTCAAACAAAAATTACAAAAATTATTATTATTTAAAATTATTAAAATTTTTTAATTTGTTTTGTAAAATTATTAGGTGCAGTAATAAAGAAGCATTCTTTACTGTAGAACATGTTTTTTATGTAAATTCAACAAATCTTTTTTTCAGTGTAGAAATTGTATTTATATATTCATTTATTCATCTTCTAATCCGTTTGTCCCTTTCATGGTCACGGGGCTGCTGGAGCCTATCCCAACCACTATTTAATTTAATTTATATTTATTTATTTCTAGCCTCTGCCAGCTGCAAATCAAACATTTCTTGACGTCTTCTAGTTTATTTTC
The DNA here is from genome assembly GCA_037389245.1 of Oryzias sinensis. Lineage (NCBI taxonomy): Eukaryota > Metazoa > Chordata > Actinopteri > Beloniformes > Adrianichthyidae > Oryzias > Oryzias sinensis. The sequence continues at coordinate 22,099,852 of CM074509.1, read as the reverse complement.
TTCCTTATGACATTAAACCTTTATTCCAAAATTGTTTCTCCCTTTCAGGTTCATTTGTTATAGTTTGGTTGTTAGTCTGAGTTTGTTAGTTTCAATCCTATCATCCTACAGAATCATAGTCTGCAGAAACATTAGTTGTGTAGCTAACATTGTGTAGACACCAACACTGCTCACACACTCCTCTGCAGCATTTGCAGTCCATTCTAAACAAAGCGCTCTGACTTCATCTCCATGAGAAATCTGGACTCATTGTGGATTTCTCTGGAACACAGAGGAGGATTTCCTGTTCTTAAGGTTCTGAACAGGGTTCTGTTCATTTAGCTTTGCTGTTGGAAAATTCTACAATGTCTCTTTGACAAGTTTACATGAATCAGCAACTTTGTTTACATGAGGGGTTTCTATAACTCTATAACTCAAAGTTTTATGGAGTTATAACTCTATAACTTTCTATAGTCTTGATTTGTTTCAGATCCATTAAAATATGATCCAGATTTTCCTATTGAAGTTTTTTTTTACCCATAATTCAAAGTGATCTTCAATTCTCAATGAACAATTCACTTCAGAATGTGATGATGTCATTTGAAAATGTATTTTACAATTTAGGATTCAAGATAAAGGAAAAACTTTAATATGACATTTTAGAAATCAAAGCTTTCAATCAAAGTAAAATCTATTGGATTTAAAACTGTGTTGTTTTTGTTTCATAATTCAGATGAAAATCCATTTTAACAATTGTCCGTTCCATTTCATGTTGAAGTTATTTCAACTCTACTGCATTTTCATCCCCATTCATGTTTTCCTGGTTCCTGGACCTCCAGCTGCATCACTGCTCCTGAACACACTTTTCTGTCTCATTGCAGGTTGAAGTTCTGCAGTTTGTCAGAGATCAGCTGTGAAGTTCTGGTCTCAGCTCTGAAGAGAAACCCGTCCAATCTGATAGAACTGGACCTGAGCTTGAACCAGAACCTGCAGGATCCAGGAGTTCTTCATCTGTGTGGTTTTCTGGAGAGTCCAGACTGCAGACTGCAGACTCTGAGGTCAGACTCCATGTTTCAGTTGTGTTCACATCAATGTGATGACAAAGTTGTGTTAGGACTGAACTGCAGACATGAGGCTCATCAGCTCTGCTCTGTGTCTTTGGTCCAAGAGACTCCTTTAAAGCAGTGCAGAAGCAGCAGCCTCACGTGCACGCTCACATGCACTCTGAGTCCTGCTGTGTTTCAGCAGATGCAGCTGAGAGTCCAAAGGGTTAGGGTGACAGAGTCCTGCTGCAGCTGGATGCTGCTCTGACAGACACATCCTCCACAAACATCCTCACCTTTTCATCCACAAACATCATCACATCATCCATCAAAGCTCCCAGCAGCTTCTGACTCTTCATTCAGAGCTGAAGTCATGCTTGATCAGGGGTCAATGTCCAACATTTGCTGCTGACTCTTCCTCATCACTTCCTTCTTCTCTCTGCTTTGATCTGTTGGAGCTGAAAGTCTCTGCTTGAAGGGCTGCAGCAGAGAAGGACTGGAAGATCATCTCCTGAAAACTGGGAGGAAGACTTTCCAGCATCCTGCTGCTGAAATTCTCCCATGATTCAGTGCTGTTTGGAGAAGAGCTGAGCAGAAAGAGGAAGTGGACTTTTTCTGCTGTTGCTGCAGAAACATCAGTTGGTTTGGATGCAGCCACAGGCTGATGTTTGACTTTCACACATCTGGACTTCTTTCCTGAAGCAGCTGCATGTTGTCCTGAATGTTCCTGAATGTTCTTCTTCTCTGCTTCTGCTGGACTCTACTGATCTTCTTCTGTTGCTTCACATCTTTGGACTTTTTCTAAACTTTCTGATCTTCTTCAGCTCTGAACTCTTTAGAAGAAGTGAAGGATGAAAAACAGGAACTTTGTCTTTAAACTCAACTCTTTCTTCTGGATTCAGGTTGAGGAACTGCAGATTGTCAAAGATCAGCTGTGATGCTCTGGTCTCAGTTCTGAAGTCCAACCCGTCCCACCTGACAGAACTGAACCTGAGGATCAACAACCTTCGGTCTTCAGATGTTCAGCAGCTCCAGGATCTGGTGGAGAGTCCAAACTCCAAACTGCAGACTCTGAGGTCAGTAGAGGGTTGGAGTCAGTCCAGCTGCTTCCAGATGTTTGGTCCTAAAGTTAGTCTGAGAGCAAAGATGCAGAGTTTCCTGTGAAGCTGCAGCTTCTCAGTGAAGCTCTGAGGAGAATGATGACAGGCTTCAGGACAACAGTCAGCCAATCAGAGCAGCAGAAGCTCCAACAGGTGAAGATGACAGGAAGCTGCTGCTCTGAACAGGACTGAAGCTCCTGCTGCTCTTTCTGCTGCTGTGCTGCATCACTGACTGACAGACCAGGATCAGGAGACACTCCTTCATCTCTGTCTCTCTACTTTCTCTCTGCAGCTTGAGGTACTGATGTTCCTCCTGGAGGAGCAGAGAGGAGCAGCAGCAGCTGGTCTGCAGAGATGTGGTGACTGGACGGTGTTCCTGGGAGGTGGAGAGCAGAGTGATGGAGGAATCAGAGGAAGTGGAGATGAGTGTCAGAGCTGCAGCAGGAACTGATCTGAGATCAGCTCCACTGTCTCTCAGTTATGGTGCTGCAGCTCCCCCAGTGGACTGATGGAGAACTGCACTTCCTCTAATTCTAACTTCTCAAACGTCACTATGGGGTCAAATCAGGATCAGCTTAAAGTGAATAAAAACCAGATTGAACATTTGAAAACAGTTTTAAACTCTAAAGTTCACATTATAAACTTGAAGGAATTCTGGAAAATGTGTAAATAAAATAGCTGCTGACCTCGGTACATCTCATCTGTTACTGCAGGCAGGAAACAAGCATATTTCACAATAGAATATTAATGCATTCATAGAATCAGGTCAATGCATAATCAAAAGAGCACCATGGATCCCCTGTTAAACCTCCACACTCTGGAACAGGGAAAGACACCAGAACCAGAACTCTGGATCACAACATTTAGATCTGAAACACTAAATCACATTTTTCACTTCAGCTTTTATCTCTTATCTGAAGGAAGTTTGTTTTCTGCGTTTACTAGAGGTGTGTTCTGTTTGTTGTGTTCGCCTTGGCTCTCCCTGAATTTAAGATGCTCCTAGAATAAATTCCAGTTATTCTTTATCTCCACTTCTTTGTTTTTTCTACACATTTATCTGAATTATTTCACTTATTTACGTTTTCTAAAGTCATTTGACGCTGCAGCGACTAAATCTGATGGATAGAAACCAGAAATCCAAGAAAACCAACAGAATCAAACAATAAAAATGTCCAAATGTATCTGAAATAGACATAAAAACTAGTCTGAATGATGTTTTTCTGCGTTAAATGAAGGAGTCACCAACGTGAAAAGAGGAAAAGTTGATTGAATCAGTGATGAACAGAAGCACAAATACAGAAAGACATCCTCAGCGGGGGGGTTACCAGCAAACAGCACCTTTAGCCAAAATAGATCCAGATGTGAGAATCAAACACTCCTCTACACACTGAAGCAAGCAGCTCTACAAAAGGTTCTGGTTCTGTTTGGAAGAGGAAAAATCCCAGCAGAACTTTAGTCATCAACAAGTTTAGGAAAACGTCTCTGCTGCAGAACACAGGAGAACCAAACCAACTCATGTGTCTGTGTGGGACTGGAAGTTCAGAAAAGTCCTCATGGCTTTGAGATGCTTTTTGGGAACAAACAGATCCCAGAGTGGAAAGCCCACACCATGACAGCGCCGCCTCCTTTAAGGCTGGAAGCTACATCTCCAAAATACACTTTGGTGGCTGTTTTGGAGCACATGAGAACTTTTTCAAACGGTAAAAACGTCTGCAGCTAGAAAAGTACAACTCTGTTGGACAACGTGCTTTTATTTTGAAAATTACAATGACTTGGTTTCATTTAAAGTAGATTTATACATGTGTGTATTTGTTATTTACAATGATGTTCTTATTGCAAACCTGAAAGTGAATCCTTGAAAAATGACATCATGTGAAATAAAGTTTGAATGATTGAATAAATAAATAATAATCAACACAGAGCTCTGTCTGTGGGATGTTTGTATGCATTTATACATGCCAACATATCCCAGAATTCCCTGGTTTCAGCGCCATCATGTTTTAAAAAAAACTTTATTCCACAAAAAGCAAATAAATCCAGTAGAAAACATCAAACTAAAGCTTGGTGGGTGATGCTAAAGCTGCTGACGCCCTCTTTTTAGATTTGATTATTATTGAAATATAATCATTACAAACTCTCAGACACAACCACACAATGATGCAAGGCACAGCTCTACACACACAAAACAACGTATACATGTCTAAAAATCTAGAAATCTTTCAGCATCAATGACATTTCAAGGCATTTAACAATCTGGACTCTAGATCCGTAACTATTCTGGAGCAGATTTCCAAATGTCATCAATAAAGGATTTGAGTTCTGAATCCATTCAATGAGGAGAAATACAGTCTGACTTCAATTTCAAACACAGTCAATTCAGATGATCTGTTTTCATTTGGATGCATTTCTTTCTTTTTGGGGACTACGGGCCATTTGATGAATTTCCATAGTTGATCACCTGATGTGTCTGTTATTTTAGATTGATGATACTTTACTGTTAAAGTCATGGTAGAATTGACCTTTAAAGGATTTGTTTACATATTTATCATCACATTTTTCAGTGAGTTTTATTTCATCTATGACTAAATTTGGTCGTTTAATTTGAACATTGGAAGACAATATTCTATTTCTTATTAAATGGATTAAAGCAATTGGAATTTCTCTGCAGGTTTTCTGAAATTCCTTGGTTGAACATTAAATATCAAATTGACTTTTGAAGTCTCTTCATTGAAGAATTTCTCCATTTGAATCCAGAACATCGTTTCCAAAATGATCTTGAGGTCAAACCAATTCTGCTGAAACATTGTCTTCCTGTTTGTGGTCATTACTCTGTTGTTCCACAGGGGGGCGCAGTGAGGCCAAAACTAGGACTACATAGCATTTTCCACTGGAAAAGTACTTGTTGGGGAAATTCTGAAATCTTTAGAGGAAGTTTGGAAATTTCAAATTCACATCAACAAAAATCTAATCCAGCAACTTTTTTGAAGATGTTTTTGGGAAAATGAAACCAGAATGAGTCAGGATTAGCTAGAAAGTCTATAAACATTTGATTCTAAAAGTTCCAACCATTGATTCTAAATCAATCATCTTCACTCCTCCCTAATTATATTCCTGAATTAGTGGAGATTTTCTGATGAAATGGGTCTTAATTCTCCAAATAAATGTGATAAATAATTTAGTATTTTTTTATTTCTTTGCATTAATGTAGAGAGATTGTCACGGATATATTAATGTTGAAATTCCTTCTGATTTGGAGAACAAGTTTCCTCCAAAAATGGTTCAATCTCTGATAAACTGCAGCAGCAGATCCCAGCAGCAGGTGGCAGACATTACCCATAATAAGCAAACTGAGAAGAGGAGACTTTTTGACGTGGGATTCCAAAGCAGATTTTGGTAGAACGTTTCTATTTCTGAATATTTCAGTGTTTTTAAGCTCAGCAATCACTCTTTTATTCTCAAACACAGTCAGTGTTATTTTAATAAACCATACAAGCCTTCTAAAGCTAAAACATGAAGGAAAATACACACCATGATAGCACCACCACCATGCTTTCACAGAGAATGCTTCTGGAAAGAGACGATGAAGCTTCTCCTTCGTCCCGTTGAGTCATGGCAGCTTCTGAAACATTTCTCCTCCAAGTGATGGAGATTGATGATCTTCACTTCCTGAAATGACTCCAAACTCCATCCTTTTGTTTAAGGATGATCTAATTTAGGTTCTCTATACTTTCAATTTTCATTGATTGATGAATATTTGTAGCCTAATAGCATCTTTTTGTTGTCTTTTTGAAAACCTTTTTCCTGCTTAACTTCATGCAGCTAAACTGTTAAAGTCCATCAATCATTCATCTTCTTTTGACATTTAACTGTTGCTATCCCAGGATTTATGCTTTAGCTCCTCAGATTTAAAGTTTGTGGAAAATAAAACATTTAAAATAGTTTCATTGAGTTGATATGATGGAGTAAATCCTTTGATATTTGTCCATTTTCAAACAGAACATCCTGTGGAAATGTTCTTTCTCATTTTCCTGACATTGTAAAAATGTGGTGTTCTGGGTAAATCAGTGTTTTCTCTGATAACGGTAGTTTACTGCCACTGTTCAACCTTTATTGTTAGAACATTGATCACAAACAAGCAAAGAGGAAATCTGAGGGTTATTGGGACTTGAGGCATGGATTCAGACATTCTGTGGAGTTTACCACTAACCAGAAAAATGGCCTTGTGGGTAAACATTTCTCATCTTTGTCTTTTCTCTGAATGAACGCTGACTTTAACAGGTGGGAGGAGCTTGGCTTGTGGTCAATTTCCCCTCCAGGAACTGTTTAGTTTAAGGACAATGTCTGCGTTCTTTCTGACAATAATAACAGTCATTCATAGATAAATGAATCTTTTTCTGAATCAGAATAAACCAAATTAGTAGAGTTTGACCTTAGTTTAGATTTATGCTAATTCATTCATTTAACCTTAGAAAAGGCACATTTCTAAGACTGGACCATTAATATTTATGGACTATACTATACAATTCATCAAACTACAATAGAATGATTTTTTCATCATTCAGATCATTTTTCAGTTCAACTTTGAACTTTTATAACTTTTCATTTGTCACAGCTCAGCTGCTCTGGTTCTCCTTTTTTCCCTGTTTTACTTTAAATAACAGCTGATTCAGTTTAAAACATTATTTATTGTGTTAAGGCTTTGAATTAATACAAAATAGAAAGCTTTATTGAAATCATGTTTGGAACATTTCAATGGAACAAAAGGGAAACTCTCCCTGAAACTGTTTAACGTAAGAAAATCATTTTTGTTCATTTAATTGATCAACTTTATTGATTGGTGTTATTCATATAATTTATATTTTTATTTGAACATTTTTCTGTGATAAACCAATCAAATGTATTTTCTTTTGTCATTGTTAGTTTTTTTTAACAACGTTTTTATCTGTCTCTTCAAATGTCTTCATTTTTTGAATGTTTTCTATAAATGAACCTCTAGTCATGTCTGATAAACATCTGTTAAAAATGGATATTTTTAGAAAATAGATTGATTTGATTCAATTCCTGGTTGGAAATGGTGTAAATCCTGAATCTTGATGTTTTCAAGCACGTCAGTGACGGCTGAGCGGGTTTTTTTCTCTTGAATGCTTTTGATTGACAGGCTTCCAAACACAAACTTTGATCAACAGCCGCTTGATGAGAGTTAATAGAGAAAGAAACAAAAGTGTCTTGAAAATGTGACATCACAAAGGGAAACCCGTTTAAAAAGCTGTTTTTTTACTACATTACACAAATCTATACCATTTGTTGTAAAAGGAAAAAAACATGAAAAAATCTGTTTTTCTGGATGAAAAATGTGCTGAATATGAAGATGAATAAACCAAAATCTCATGTTTTCTGAATGATTCTTCTTGCTTGGTAGATGCTTCTACTGGCTGTGTCTCTTTTGCCTTTGGGTCAAAGGAGAAATCCTTTTCTGTCAGAAACATTGAACCAGCTAGGGTTAAGTTTCCATTGACTTGAGACTTTTTCCAGATCCTGAGATCAGTGAACTGATCCATGTCCTTTGGTTGATGTTTCTCCAAATGTTGAACTGTTGTCTTCACAGCTTTCAATTCTATCCAATATTCCAACAATAGTCGTCTCAATTCTACCGGGAATTGTAGAATAAACACAAAATCCTAAAGAACATGAAGTCATCAATTCAATAGGTAATGGCTAAACTAAATGGAACAGACTAAAGTGACCTTTGACCCTCCTTCTCATCCAGTCCCAAAGCAGTTCCCCTCTGGAGATCCAGGATGTAGACGAGTCGGCTCAGGACGCGTTCACCAGGTTCCACTCAGTTTTTGGAACCATCTGATGTCAAGTGTTCTCTAAAAACCAACAGTGGAATTTACCAATTCATTCAGACCAAAGGCAGTAGAGAAATTGCTGCCTTTTATTGTCTGGATGCATTTTTTTTTCAAATGTCTTCTGTTTTTACCGTCTCTATGTTGTTTTTTTTCTTTTCAATTGGTGGTGACTCACTTTGTGCACAATATTGTTGTGGGGGTTGACTCCCAAACAAAAATCAAGAATAAAACTGCTCATAATTGTCAATATTGAAGACTTTCCCAACATTTTGCTGTGTCATGTTTGTGGATAAAGTGAGGAAGAAGAACCAAACAGACTGCTGATAGTTGGAAATGAGTTTTTGGGATTCTGCACAGGAGCGTGGTTCCTCTTCCTCACCACCTCCCGCTGGTTTGCCGTCCGGCTCCATGGGATCTGCGTCATCTTCATCCCCATCACCACCTTTGGCGTCCTGCTGCTCCCAAACCCTGAGAAACACTGCTGGTCTCCACCAGGGGGCGCCACAGCTTCTCCTTTCTGTTTCCTCCTCAGAACTGGACGTGCCACTGACCTACGCCGTCACGCTGATGGGCGTGTTCCAGTGGGGCGTGAGGCAGAGCGCCCAGATGGAGAACATGGTGAGGAGCAGCGCAGACGGCTGCACAAGCATCTGCAGCTGCAGACGTTTGGCTCCGCCTGTGTCTGCAGATGACCTCTGTGGAAAGAGGACACCCATCTCCAGAGCCAGGCCCCCCCCCCTGGAAACCCAGAAGCAAAGGTTTGGTGACCTTTGACCAGGTCAGCTTCACCCACAGTGAGGACAGCCGGCCGGTGCTGGTTTCTTTAGGATTTCATTGGTAATCTGAGATTAGAAGAATAATCTGGCCCAATAAAACAGAGCTGCTGTTTTCCAAAAAGAAGAGGTTTTTCATGGTGGCGTTAATCCACTGAAGATGAAGATTGACACCTGGGAGGATCCAACATGTGGAAAGGCTTTGAATGAAGAAATTCCAAAATAAAAGCTTCTGTCTCCACGGGAACTATGAGGAAGAACCTGGATCCTTTCCACCAACACTCAGATGAAGCTCTGTGGAACGCTCTAGACCAGGTCAGAGGTCAGAGGCAGCTGCTGTGTTTGAGGAAGAACCGCATCGTCATCATGGGCGAGGCCGCTGCCAACGTGGACCCGAGGTGCAGCGGGACTCCGGGTCCATTTGTCCAAAGGCGGCCCACCTGCTCCTCACCGTAAGCGCTCTGTGTCCCCGCAGGACGGACCAGCTGATCCAGAAAAGCATCCGGGAGAAGTTCAGAGAGTCACGGTGCTCGCCATCGCTCACCGCCTCAACGCCATCAGCCACCGCAGACTGGTGAGCGCCGGCCCATCCAAACGGCGCCAGACGGCTCATGAAGTTCTGGACTTTAGGCTTTCTTCCTATTTTCCAGAACTGTGAACTTTTCAGTCCAAAGTCAGAAAGTGAGAATCTGGACTGAAACAAACGGGATTCTGGGTAATTTCTCTGGAAACTGTTGCTAAATTCCTTGAAACTGTGTGTTTGCGTGTGAACATGAGTTGGATGGTGGACATGCAGACTTGTCTGGATGTGAACATTTTTGGAGCCAACAGGTATGTTTCCAACCTTTGAGTGTGTGTGGACAGGCCCCGCCCCTTCTAGATCTGGTGCCTAGGATAGACCAGGGTCAATCTGACCCTGACTGTAATGATTCTAGACATGCTGCTGCTTCATGGTTTTACCCCCCCCCTAACATCCCTCTGTCTTCTTCCCTCCTTTTCTTTTCCATCCGCTCCAACAGAAAAATGTTCCAAATAGAAGTCAGATGAATAAAGTTGAGTCTAAATTCCAAAAGGAGTTTCTTCAAATCTCCACCTAGTGTGTCTAAAGATTCCTGACCCAGATTCATCTGTTTGCTCAGCTGTTGGACAAGTTCACAAACAGAAACTAGGAGTCCATCTGCTGCTGTGCTGCAGACACAACGGCTCAGTGGAGGCACGGCTGACCTTTCAATCAAAGAGAGAGGGTTCAAATCCCACAAAGTATGGTCCAAAAAACTGTTTTTTGAATAGAGTGTGGAACATCTTCACTTCAAAACAGAGACCAGCTGCTGATCTGCTGCAGACAGATCAGCTCAGTGGGAACCACTTGATCCTGGGAGCAGAAGACTGAGGGTTCAATTCCCTCCTAATGTCTTTCTAAATCCATCAACAGTTTTTTCAGAGTCTGGAACGTCTTCACCTCATCAGAACGACCAGCTACTGCTCTGTTCCAGCCATGAGGGCTCAGTGGAAACACATCAGACCACCAATGCAAAAGGTTGAGGGTTCAAATCCTGCTAAGTATCTTTGGAAAGAAACTCCTAGTTTTTCCACAATGTAGACTGTCTTCACCTCATCAGAACGAGGAGCTGCAGCTCCAGTCTAGGTAGAATAGCTCAGTGGTAGAGAGCAGGTTATTAACTAGGAAAACGGTTCAATTCCCAGCTGGAGACAGAGGCAGTAACTTACCTCTGTCATCTAGAAACAAGAACTAAAGAGAATGCAACAGGAAGAAACAAATGATAGGATTCATTGGTAAGTCAGTGTAGGGGGGGTTAGTGGAGGGGGGGTGGAAACGGACCACAAAGGAGGAAATGAGAGGAAGAACACAAATGTGGTCAGTTTCCAAAAGGAGGATGGGGGAGAAGATGGGAGGAGGGAAAGGATGAAGGAGGAGATAGAGGGAGGTGTGTTGGAAAAGTTTATAACCTTCCCCCCCAACCCAGATACATTGTATTTAATTCTAAAAGCCAAATCTGCCCTTATTATCTAACCTTTTCTCCCTTTGTTTATCCAGTGTCTTCCTCTCTCTTCCTCCCCCCAGAGGGGCTGGTCACATGTTTCTGTTGTTTTCCATCTTTCTTTTCTGTGACCAGCCCCTCATCCTTCCTCCTTCACTCCATCTGTGCTGCTCTTCTCTATCCTCCAACCTTTTCTAGCATCTGCTGCTGCTTTCTCCCATTTCCTTGACCTTTGCCAACCAGACAAACTCCACTGACCTTGATTGACCTTCAGTCTGACAGAGGGAAGTTACTGCCTCTGTCCCAAGTCTGGAATTGAACCCTGCACTCCCACCCATAATAGCCTCTTCTCTACCACTGTGCTATACTTCCTAGACCAGAACTGCAGCTCCTCGTTCTGATGAGGTGAAGATGTTAGACTCTCTGAAAAAACTCGGAGAGTTTCAGTCAGACAACTCTTGCAGTAAGAAATATTTATTTGACATTTTCCACATACTTTAGTTGGCATTCACATCTTTTGGTTTGGCATAAGGCTCCGTTCAATTCCATAAAACTTCCATAAAATTCCATAAAATTTCCATAAAACTTTTGGGTAACAAAACCCCCCTTACGGAGCCCACAGGTGGAAGCCGGGGAGGAGGGTGGGGCGAAGAATGAGCGCTGAAGGTAAGAAAGAGAATGAACGCCTACGCACCTGGGCTTAAATAGGACGCTGAGCAGGTGCGTTAAATTGACTGAACCGCCCTAGGGTAAGCTGAAAACACTGCTACGAGTTATCGCCCGAAATACGATTAAATCGTCATTTCTTTCCAAATCCATGCGGTGGGATTTGAACCCTCACTCATCTGCTTGTTAGATCAACTCTACAACGCTGAGCTGCTCTGCTTGGGTCAAATCAGCAGCTGGTCTCTCATTGAAGGTGAAGATGTTCTCCACTTTGAAGAAAATGACAGAGATACTCAGTGGGATTTGAACCCTCACAGTTGGAATTGAGGTCAGGCATCATTTCCCTGAAGCCATCAGTCTGTCTTAGAGGAGCGGCTGGTGGTTCTGATGAGAGAAGATGTTCCACACTCTGAGAAATGTTTGAGATGAAAGTTGGGATTTGAACCATCAAGCTGGTGTTTAATGGTCAGGTGTGTTTTTCCTGAATCCTATTGTCTGAACCAGACCTGCAGCTGGTGGTTCTGATGAGGTGAAGATGTTCCACTCTGAGAAAAAATGAGGATCTTCTGAACAAAGACTCTCAGTGGGATTTGAACCCTCACCCTTCTGCCTGGAGATCAAGTCACTAACACTGAGCTGTTCTGTCTGCATCACATCACTGCAGAAAAAGCAGCAATGATCATTTTAGAGTCCATCAAAGCACATTTACTGATTCATAGCTGAGAACAAAACTTCTACTGTCAAAAATACCAACAGAATCCAAACATGAAGTCTGTGACAGAGATGAAAAGATTTGGGTCTAAAACAAACAAAAATACTCCAAGTTTCTACTTTACAGAGTTTTTGGGGCTCACTACAAACTTGTGCAGGTTGGTGGATATTTTGACATCTTTTCTTTCCAAAGCTTCATATTTGGAAAAAAATAAGTAATAAAAAAGGATTTGGATAAATGATTCAAACATAGAAGCAGAAATAGAAGGTAATATTTGAGTAGGTCATAAAAAAACTTTAATTTTCAGCATTTTAAAATAAGGAAATCTTTGGACTCATTTAGAAGTTATAAAAAAT
>CM074509.1:22064598-22086871 GCA_037389245.1 Oryzias sinensis | reverse complement strand
ATGTCCACCTGACCTTCATCACCTCCAAACTCAACCTCATGGAGGAACAGGAGAAAAAATCATTTAAGATTCTCAAACTGAAACGGATCTCTCAGCCTGAACAGAGAAGTCCCATCCAGTTCTACCAGAGTGCTGTGGAGAAGGCCTTACAGAGTCCAAACGGACACCTGGACTTGTTCCTCCGCTTCCTCCTGGGTCTTTCACTGCAGACCAATCAGGGTCTCCTACGAGGTCTGCTGACTCAGACAGGAAGTAGCTCACAGACCAATCAGGAAACAGTCCAGTTCATCAAGGAGAAGATCAGTGAGGATCTGTCTGCAGAGAGAAGCATCAACCTGTTCCACTGTCTGAATGAACTGAATGATGGATCTCTAGTGGGGGAGATCCAACAGGTCCTGAAGTCAGCAAGTTACTCCACAGATAAACTGTCTCGTTCTACGAGGTCAGACTATCTCTCCATGTATAAACTGTCTCCTGCTCAGTGGTCTGCTCTGGTCTTCATCTTACTGTCATCAGAAGAAGATCTGGAAGTGTTTAACCTGCAGAAATACTCTCGTTCAGAGAAGGCTCTTCTGAGGCTGCTGCCAGTGGTCAAAGCCTCCAACAAAGCTCTGTAAGAACTCTCATGAAAATCACCTTCAGTGAACAAATGAATCTGATGGAAACATGAAAGATTCAATAACTGCTGTCTGTCTTTGTTTTCTGCAGACTGAGTTGGTGTGATCTGTCAGAGAGAAGCTGTGCAGCTCTGTCCTCAGTTCTCAGCTCTCAGTCCTCCAGACTCAGACTTCTGGACCTGAGTCTAAACAAGCTGCAGGATTCAGGAGTGAAGCTACTGTCAGCCGGACTGGAGAGTCCAGACTGTAAACTGGAGACTCTCAGGTCAGCTTTCATTCAAATGTTGATTCTCTACAGTCTTTTTCAACCAGTGTGCTGTGAGAGATGATCAGATGTGCTGCTGGAAATGACTCATTTTTACTGATCTAAAACATTTACCATCACCAGAATATCAGCTCCATGTTCATCAAATAGGTCCATGTTTCACTCTGACGCTTTTGTGGAGCTCTTTGTAGTAGAAATACACCGGATCTCTCAGCATCTTCCATGTCTTTCATAAGGAGGATGAGGAAAACTTTTGATGGTAGCTCCTCCCACACGAGGCAGTAGCTCCTCCCACACGTGGCGGATGCGTCAGATTTAGAAACACACTTCTGGAGGAACATCCAGCAGCCTCTTTGATTGGTGGACGTGAATCTGATGTGGTTAAAACAAAAGTGGAGGACATGAATGAAGTGGGAGGATAGAGGGGGGGGGCATGGCACACGTCTGTGTAGAACTCCGTGACGTGTGGTCAGGTGAGGTTAGTGAGGCAGAGCCTCACCTGTCATAATGGTGATGAAATAGAAAAAGGTCAATGAAGTCAATCTTCTTTCCACTGATCTGTGTTAAATCTCCATTTTCAGTCCAGTTTTCCACAGTTTGTGAGGTTCAAATCTCTGAATTAGAGTGTTGATCACAGACGGAGCTGAATCTCCTGGTGAGGCTCTGGAGCTGCTGAGCCTCATGTCTGACTGCAGGACTCAATGTTAACAGAGACTAAACACTGCTGTAGGCCTGCAGAAAGGGGGCAGACGTGAGCTGACAGCTGCTTTATAGCTACACTGTTGCCGTAGAAACAGAATAAGAACGTCTGTCTCCATAGAGGAGAAACTCATATAAATTAAAGGAAAATAAGGAAAACTTTCCAACAGATCATAGAGATTTTAGTGAAGGATCCACACATGGACCCATAAAGTAAGGACAAACATGTCTTTAATGTTTGTTTTTTAGAAATAACATGGGAGTAAGTGGATAAAAATGTAAATAAATCATTTATTTTATTTTAGGATCATTTTCACAGAAAACATTTGATAACTGATTAAAGCTCCAGAATCTGAAGTTAGAAAAATACTAGAAATAGTTACTGAGGGTCAAATGTGAGCTGAACACATGTGTACTTTAATTTGTTGACAGTAAATATGAATAATTTATCCCCAAGAAGAGTGTTCTATCCATGTCTATGACAGAAATATGATCTGGTGTGTATTTTAGAAGCTGTTAGCTGCTGTTGGATGGATGCTGAAATATTCAGTTCTTTCATTGTAAATCTGACTCCAGAGGAGTCGGTGCCTCACCAGCATCAACCTCACCACACATCTGTGTAGAACTGGACTAAGTTCTGTGTTCTGGAAAGAAAACAGGAATCCATCCCAGAACTGCAGATTTCAATGGACAAACAGTTGCAGCAGATTTCTGAGCCACAGAGCAGCAGCTCCTCATGCAGAGATATGAAGAGGTCAACCTGCAGCAGACTGACAGGTCTTTCCCACAGACCTGGTTCTGGTTCTTCTTCAGAACCCAGCCTGGATCAGAACCTCTGCAGTAGTTTCTGGATGAGGCTGGGGGCGGGGCTACCTGGCCAGAGAAAGGTTTAAACCAGGGGTCAGCAACGTTTGTGACATGAAGTGTCAGTTTGACATTTTCTCCAGAACAACTGTGCTGTCACCAACAAAAATGTGAACTCTGATACAAAGAAACACAGAAACATTTCCAATAGATCTGACATTTACTGTCATTCACAAACAGCAGATCAAACATGTTTGAAAGGTATTTTGGCGTTAGCTCTAAAAAGTACTCTCATAAAAATATTACAAGGAAAATAGGTCAAAGTTTAAATAGTACTGCAACTATGTTTGAAACCCAAAGTACTGCATTTGTGTCTGTCAGAACTACAGCAATAGGATTGGATACTTCCGAACAAAATACCATCAATATTTTTAAAAACTTCACAACCATTAAAATGAAAAAATAAGATTATTTAGTCTGATTTATCTTTTGTTCCATTACTAGACAGAGGAACTGAATGTCAGTTCATTCTGTCATGGTGCTTTTATTACATATAAAATTACATGTTTTTACTTTTCCCTTAGTTTGATCATTATAGTGATATTATTATATAGTTATAGACATTTCCCACAATTGGACAGAGTCATTCTTTTCTTTTTGTAGTGGTGATCAGTCTTAGTTTTCACTTTAAACTTGTTGACATTTGTCAGAACAGACAGAAAGTCTGGGTTTAACCTGTTACACCCCCTGTGTCTCCGTCTCTCTATGGCAAGCAAAAGGCGTCACAAATCACCAGGAAAAGTGGTGAAAAAAATACTTTTTAGGTCTTGTGTTTTCCCAAGACGGGTTTAAAAAGTGGCGTTTTATCACGTACAAACCACACGTCCAGAATGGCGTTCTGATGTGTCACATATGGACGTCAAAAATGCTGTAATGTTCATGAATCCATAGTTGTCTGCTAAGGTCTAGAGTGGGGTTGGGCAGCCCAAAATGTTGAAAGAGCCAAATTGGACGAAAAAAACAAAAAACAAATGTCTGGAGCCACAAAATATTAAAAGCCCTATTTAAGCCTTATAATGAAGTTAACACATGCAATATGTATCTATTAGCTATATTAGCCTACTATCAAAATAACTAAGTTGATACAAATACATAATGAGCATTATTAACGATTAAAAGTTTATTTGCCCTCCAGTGCATTCTGGGAGAACCAAGCGTCACGTGACTGCTTGATAAGTTTAACTTCATTACAATATCAATGAATTATGTTTCATTGCTTTGAGAAAATTAAAGAAATGTAATAAAGAAATCCGATTTTTGATGTAATTTTTATTTTGAGGATTCAAACAAAAAACAATAAAATGGAACGTGCGTGACGTGCCCCCCCTCTGGGAACTAAACAGAGTGCAATAAAACGCAGCCTGCGTTTCTAAAAAATAAAACAGCAGCATTTTGAAAAGGTAAAGTATATAAAATCAAATTAATACAGTTAAGTTTGATTTCTGTGCAAATGCCAAGCAAGTCAGTGAAGGGTAAAACAGCAGCAGCATTTTCTCTTCTTCTCTGTACATCTCTGACAAAGACAGTCAGCTGAGCTCCAATAAAAGAACAGCTTCAAGCATTTGTGGCGCCTGCAGACTTTCATTCAGCTCGTTCAGGTGACCTGTCAGTCACATCCACCAAAACCTGCAGCTTTTCCAGCCACTCAGCATCTTCCAGTTGTGGGTAGTTCAGGTCTTTGCTTTTTAGGAATGTTTTCACGTGTTCTAAACAGACGACAAAGTGACGCTAAACGTCCCCCCCTACAGCCATCAGACTGTGTTGTAGCAGGAGATCAGAATATTCACTTTCAGCTTCATCAAGCAATGCACGGAACTGACGGCAGTTCACTTACATCAGCCACCTGTTTAGCGGTCCGGTGAAAGTAAAAAAAAAAAAAACCCTGCTGGTAGAAACGTGTGTCGCAGACTATGACGCAAATCTATGTTGACAGAAATGTATAAATGTAACATTGTAGTGGCTGTCATGTGCATTTTAGGTCTGTTAGTAGCAGGGGATTGTGGGACGCAGTCCCCTGATCTAAATAGGGCTCAGCAGGAGCATTTCTGTTTGCTAACGTTTCTTTTCATGTGACACTCATGTTGTTCCCCCTTAGTTTATTCTTCCTGTCATGTTTGTTTCTTTTTGATGCACCGTGAGTGTGGGAGGGGGAGAGGTTGATCACCACTGTGCAATGTTCAATGTGTTGCGTGTTCAAAGAAAATTAGGCTTGTCATTCTGGAAGGGAGGCTGTACTCTCAGCTTCTCTGTCTGCCTCCTTCTCTCTGTGACTGTGTGGAATCATGAGGTGATTGGAACACGGATAGATCTTCAGCGTAGCCAGTTGATTGACAGTTTAACCTATTGACAGCTTGGCGGCTGTGTCTCCCACTGCAAGTGACATTCCTACTGGGCGTTACAATATTTATTCTACACATTCTTACAGCATTGGAAAACGTTAATAATATTTGTGTCTTGGTTTTCCTCCTACAGAAACTATATCAAAACAAAAAATATATTTCTCTCCCCCATCTTTTTCCATTTTCAAACATTTTTGAAAATGCTCCAGGGAGCATTTTCCAGCATCTGCTGGACTCTTCTGATCTGCTGCTGTTGCTTCACATCTTTGGACTTTTTCTAAACTTTCTGATCTTCTTCAGCTCTGAACTCTTTAGAAGAAGTGAAGGATGAAAAACAGGAACTTTGTCTTTAAACTCAACTCTTTCTTCTGGATTCAGGTTGTGGAGCTGCAGTTTGTCAAAGTCCAGCTGTGATGCTTTGGTCTCAGCTCTGAAGTCCAACCCGTCCCACCTGACAGAACTGGACCTGAGCAACAACAACCTTCAGTCTTCAGATGTTCAGCAGCTCCAGGATCTGGTGGAGAGTCCAAACTCCAAACTGCAGACTCTGAGGTCAGTAGAGGGTTGGAGTCAGTCCAGCTGCTTCCAGATGTTTGGTCCTAAAGTTAGTCTGAGAGCAAAGATGCAGAGTTTCCTGTGAAGCTGCAGCTTCTCAGTGAAGCTCTGAGGAGAATGATGACAGGCTTCAAGACAACAGTCAGCCAATCAGAGCAGCAGAAGCTCCAACAGGTGAAGATGACAGGAAGCTGCTGCTCTGAACAGGACTGAAGCTCCTGCTGCTCTTTCTGCTGCTGTGCTGCATCACTGACTGACAGACCAGGATCAGGAGACACTCCTTCATCTCTGTCTCTCTACTTTCTCTCTGCAGGTTGTGAGTCTGATGTTCCTCCTGGAGGAGCAGAGAGGAGCAGCAGCAGCAGCTGGTCTGCAGAGATGTGGTGACTGGACGGTGTTCCTGGGAGGTGGAGAGCAGAGTGATGGAGGAATCAGAGGAAGTGGAGATGAGTGTCAGACCTGCAGCAGGAACTTATCTGAGATCAGCTCCACTGTCTCTCAGTTATTGTGCTGCAGCTCCCCCAGTGGACTGATGGAGAACTGCACTTCCTCTAATTCTAACTTCTGAAACGTCACTATGGGGTCAAATTGTGAAGTTTGGTCGTTTCCTGCAAATAAACTCTGATATGAATTTGTAACAACAACCAGTAAATAGCTGGTAAACTAACCTGGCTACAGTTAGTTTCCATTTTAATTTAAAATCATGTTAATCATGTTAACTTGGATGGCACTCTTACTGAATTTACGCAGTATGTGGACTGCCCCACCCGTGACAACAAAACCCTAGATCTGCTGTATGCTAATACCCTGGGAGCATCGGATGCTCTGTGTCTGCCCCACGGTGGGACATCAACAGCACGACTGACTGTATCACGGAATACATTAAATTCTGTGAGAACACCATTATGCCCACGAGGACTGTCTGCTGTTACCCCAACAACAAACCATGGATTACAAGTGACCTGAAGGCCCTTTTGAATGAGAAGAAGAGGGCCTTCAGGTCGGGTGACAAGGAGTGGCTGAAAAGGGTGCAGCACCAGCTGAGAGACAAGTTGAGGGAGTGTAAGAATACCTACAAGGGAAAGCTGGAGGCAAAACTCCAGCAAAACAACATGAGAGAGGTGTGGTCTGGGATGAAAAGGATTACTGGATGTGGGGGGGAGAAGCAGATTATGTGAGGGCGACAGAGAAAGAGCTAATGACCTGAACATCTTTTTCAATAGATTTAGCTCTCCTACTGCACAGGTCCACCCTACTCCCCCTCCGGCATCTTCACAAACACCCACCCCTCATTATGCAACCCCCCCTCAACCCCCCTCTCCCTCATCTTCCTTTTGCCTACCTGACCAGACTGAAACCACCACCGACCTTGCACCAACCCCCCCAGTGACTGTGACGACGACCAGGTGAGGAGACAGCTGGAAAAAATTAACCAACGGAAGGCTCCTGGTCTAGACGGCATCAGCCCCAGGATACTGAAGTCCTGTGCCGCCCAGCTATCCACTGTTTTCCAGCACCTCTTTAACCTGAGCCTCAGTCAGATGAAGGTGCCGGACACCTGGAAAACCGCATGTCTGGTTCCTGTCCCCAAGAAGACTGCACCCTCTGGACCCAGTGATTACCGTTCTGTTGCCCCCCCTTGCAGCTAAAGTGCTGGAAAGGATTTTGTTGTCCCACCTGAGACCTCTGGTGAAACCATCTTTGGACCCACTTCAGTTTGCCTACCAGCCACGCATGGGGGTGCAGGATGCTGTTATTTATCTGCTGCAACATGCTCACTCTCACCTGGATGGAGGGGGGGACACTATGAGGGTCACATTCTTTGATTTCTCCAGTGTTTTAATGATTTTGCAGAAGTAGTCACCAAAACCAAATGTTTGTAAGGAGCCATGCAGGAAGTTTTGTTCTACTGTATCAAAGGCCTTAAAAAATCCAGAAATAACATAAAAGAGTCACCCGTAATTATATAAGAGTAATCGAGTATGTACAAAACTAAACAATATTGTTTGTAATATGTCTGTTGGGTAAAAAACCTGATTTTGATTCATCTATTACTGAGTTAAGAACAGATTTAATTCTTTTAGCAAAAATTAAAGCTATAATTTTATAATCATTGTTAAGAAGAGAGATGAGTCTCCAGTTATCAATATAGAGTAGATCTTTGTGAGGTTTTGGGATAAAAGTAATAAGTCCTTGGGTCATACTCCACGGTAGGCTGTCATTAGAAATACTTTCATTGTGAACTTCCAGTAAAAAAGGCGCCATCTGTTGGTAGAATAAAGTCTAAAATTCAGAAGTGAATCCATCAGTTCCTGGAGATTTCTTTGGTTTTAACACCTTGATGCAGTCGCAGACTTCTCCAAGACTCACTGGATCATCACAAAGTTCTTTCTCAGAGTCTTTCATTGTTCTGCTATTGTTTAAAGAGTTCAGAAAGATTTCAGCTTCTATTTCAGAATATTGGGATGAATACAGATTCTTATAAAATGATGAACAATAGTTGGAGATTACTTTAGCATCACTACAATTTATGTCATTAATGTTTAACTTGTTAATAGTTTTTATTTGTCCTTGATGCTTCTCCATTAAAAAAAAATAAGAGGAGTTTTGTTCTCCCTGCTCCAGCCATTGTTTTCTGGATCTAATCAAAGCTCCTTCTGCTTTTCTTTTATAAACTTGATCCAAGTCTTCCTGTAGTTTGATCATTTGTAGTTTCTGCTTATCTGACAGGTTTTTGTGATGTACTGAGATGCCTGTGATCAGGTCAGGCTCTTGTTGCTTTCTTAGTTCAGGTGAGTTGCTTTATTAAATCATTTTGAAAGAAGATCATTAATTTTTGTTTGCACTTCTGTCATTTTGAGCAGCAAGTTGTTTAATTTACTGACATTTTGTGAGGGACATATAACAGTTTCTGAAGCTACAGGAACTTTCATTAAGTCATTCAGAAACAGTCAGAAACCTGGGGGTTATTTTCGACTCTAAGCTACCTTTTATCCCACATATAAAACAGGTTAAAACTGTTTTTTATCATCTCAGAAATTTGGCTAGAGTCCGCCCACTACTCTCTCTTGCCAATATGGAGATGCTAATGCTTTTATCATGAGTAAAATGGATTACTGTAACGCCCTGCTCCCAAAAACCAACATTAAGAACCTTCAGCTTCTCCAGAACTCTGCTGCACGAGTTCTTACAAAGACCAGGAGGCGGCTCATATCACCCCAATTTTAAAATCCCTGCATTGGTTCCCCGTATGCTTCAGGATTGATTTTAAGATACTTTTAACCGTTTTTAAATGTCTTAACGGTCTTCCGCCTTCTTATCTATCAGATCTTTTAGTAAGATATGAACCCTTACGGACCCTGAGATCCTCTGGCCCTGGTCTGTTAACCATTCCAATTGTAAAAACTAAAACCTATGGAGAAGCTGCATTTCAGCACTATGGCCCCCGTTTATGGAACAGTCTGCCAGAGGACCTGAGAGCCGCAGAGAGCATTAATGCTTTTAGGAAAAGGCTAAAGACCATCTGTTTAACCTGGCTTTTAGCTAATGCTTTACTGCTTTTATGTATTTATTCAGTTATTTATTTATATGTACTTTTTATTTTATTTATTTATTCATCCATTTTAGCTTGTTTTATGAACTTTAGTCTGATTATTAACGCGTTATTTTAATTTACCTCATTTTAATGTTTTATTGTTTTTATCAATATGTTTACTTTTTTTTTAATTTTTATTTTGTATTTTTTATTCTCATTTTTATTCATTTTTATTTCCAGTGCTTCCTCAGCTGGGACCCCTCCCTCTGGGTCGGCTGCTGTTCAGCCACTGCGGCTCTAGATGGGGACCTGCATCACCACTTAGCTGTGGTGGAGCGGACCCCGCCTGTGATGCTGCATTTCAAATCAAATCAAATCAAACTTTATTTATAAAATAGCGCTTCTCATGCACTTTGTGCAGCTCGAAGCGCTTTAACACTAAAAACAGTAAACACACAACATTACAATAAAAACCCCAACCCACCCTCCCCCTTTCCCACTCCCCTCCATTAAAGCACATGACCCATGGCACCCACGTACAATGAAATATGACTATGTAACTGTAAAAGAATAAATAAATAAACAAACAAGTATGGCTTGGCTCTGCTGTGAGGAAACAGTATCTGGGAATCCTTTCATACCAGGAGCCAGCCTGGCCACCGGAACATCGCCACAGTGCCCACCCAGACCGGGACAACACCGGGGTCCCCCTCACAGCCAAAAGCTGTAAAATTAGACCCCTGCCGCCCCAGCAAGGGCAACAACTGCAGCAACAACCACCGACCAAGCCGGCAATCCCTGGAGGAAAAGATCCCCTCAAGAAACACTGGGGCTAAAATCATAAGATGCTAAAATTAAAAACATAAAAAAGAAGAAAAAGAAAAAAACATAAAATTGAGAATAAGATGCATCAAATGAAAATAAATACATAAAATAGCCTATACTAAAACTAATAGAATAAATTAGCAGTTAAAATCAAATAAAAGCTAAATTAAAAAGGTGGGTCTTGAGCCTCTTCTTAAAAACCTCTACAGTCTCTGCGGCCCTGAGGTTCTCCGGAAGGCCGTTCCACAGGCGAGGACTGTGATGGCAGAACGAAGCCTCACCATAAGTTTTGGTCCTCACCTTAGGGACAACTAAGAGGCCAGCACTGGAAGACCTCAAGGTCCGCGAGGGCTCATAATTTAAAAGAATATCATTTAAATAAGAGGGCCCAAGACCATAAAAACATTTATAAACCATTAAAAGAATTTTAAAATCAATCCTGAAACGCACAGGGAGCCAATGCAGCGATTTTAAAATAGGTGTAATGTGTTCCTGCCCCCTGGTCCTCGTCAGAACTCGTGCCGCTGAGTTCTGCAATACCTGTAGATTTGAAATAGACTTTTTGGGTAAACCAGAGAGCAGGGCATTACAGTAATCTAAACGACTGAAAATAAAAGCATGCATTAGTACCTCTGTGCTGGCAAGAGAGAGGAACGGTGGACTCTGGCAATGTTTTTGAGATGATAAAATCCTGTCTTAACGACATTTTTAATGTGTGGGATAAAATTTAGCTCAGAGTCAAAAAGTACGCCCAGGTTTCTCACACATTGAGAAGGTTTAAAATTATGAAGATGTGGTAAAATCATCTCTCTCTTGTCTTCAGAACCGATGATTAAAACTTCAGTTTTGTCCTGGTTGAGCTGTAAGAAATTTTCTGCCATCCATGACTTAATATCTAAAATGCAGTTTAAAAGAGTGTTGACAGGTTCAAGGTCATCAGGAGACACGGCGATGTAAAGCTGTGTATCATCAGCATAGCTGTGAAAGTCAACGCCATGTCTCCTGATGACCTCCCCAAGAGGCAACATATATAAATTAAACAGTATTGGCCATAAAATCGACCCCTGGGGAACCCCACAACTTATTTCGTGGATTCTTGAAGAGCACGTATCCATACTTACATAAAAGTGTCGATCTGTAAGGTAAGAGTAAAACCACTTAAGAACATTTCCAGAGAGGCCCACTAGACTCCTAAGTCTGTCTAATAAAATCTGGTGATCTACTGTATCAAAAGCGGCACTAAGATCCAGCAGCACCAGAACAGAAAGTTTCTGTGAGTCGTAGTTTAATCTTAGATCATTAACGATCTTTAAAAGAGCCGTCTCTGTACTGTGGTTTGTCCTAAAACCAGACTGATATTTTTCTAAAATTTTTTGGGCATTTAAAAACTCATGCAGTTGAGTAGCGACACTTTTTTCTATAATTTTACTTAAAAATGGTAAGTTGGATACGGGTCTATAGTTATCCAGATTTTTTGGATCTAATTGACTCTTCTTCAGAAGGGGCCTCACCACCGCCGTCTTACAGGCAGAGGGGAAGACCCCCATCTGAAGAGAGCAATTAACTATATTTAAAAGCTCTGACTCAAAGAATCCATAAAATGTTTTAAAAAGTGAAGTGGGAATGGGATCTAAAAGGCAGGTTGTAGTGTTTACTTGGGATACAACTCGACCAAGCATCTCTGCATCAACCAGGACAAAACTCCCCAGTGTTTCTTCTGGTAAAAACAAGGCTGGAGGTCTGTTAAGATCCGTGTTCTGCATGGATGAAATGTTTGATCTTATAGCATTGATTTTACTCATGAAGTGGTCTGCGAAGTCCTCACATGCAGCATTAGATGATGGCATGGAGGACTTGTTGAAGTCTTTGTTTATTAAAATATCAATTGTTTTAAAAAGAAATTTGGGATTGTTTTTATTTTCTGAAATGATTTTTGAAAAATAGGAGGTTCTGGCCCGTTTAACTGAGTTATTGTAGATTTTGAGTTGTTCTTTAAAAATGTCTTTGTGAATTATTAATTTCGTCTTCCTGTATCTCCTCTCTGCTCTCCTGCAGTTCTGCTTCAGACCCTTAATGTCGTCAGTCTTCCATGGCATTTTAGGAGTGGCTCTTAATGTTTTCGTTTTGAATGGAGCCACTGGATCTATGGAAGACTGAAGTCTGTTATTAAAATGATCAACAATAAAATCACAGGGTGCAGGTAAAATCTGAGCAGGAGTTTGCTTAAAAACATCAATACAACTTGCAGCCACTTCAGGAGTTAAATACCGTTTCCTCACAGTTCTCACTGAGGCTTCCTGCTGGATTTCACTGGTGACAGTAAAAAACACACAATAATGGTCTGATATGGCCATGTCATCAACAGAGGACACCCCAGTGGACAGACCATAGGTAATGACAAGATCCAGGGTGTGTCCTCTGTTGTAAGTCGGCTGTGTGACATGCTGCTGAAAATCCATGCTGTTTAGAATGTTTAAAAACTCACAGGCATAGATATCATCATAATTATCAACATGCAAATTAAAATCACCAGTAATTAAAATCCTATTGTACCTAATATGAAGAGATGATAAAAGTTCCGAAAATTCTTCGATAAAACAGGAAGGAGGGGTTGGTGGTCTGTATACTGTGACAGTTAAAACAGGAGGGTCTCCGAAGACAAAAGCATGATGCTCGAATGAACAATATTTACCAAGTAAAATATTTTCAGATAAAATTCTTTTGTGAGCAATCGATGCTGTACCTCCACCTTTCTTTCCTTCCCTGATTGAAAATAAAAAGTTAAAATTAGGTGGAGAAGCCTCAGTGAGAATAGCTGGTGCATCAGAGCCAAGCCAGGTTTCAGTTAAAAACAAACAGGTTAAATCATGGTCTAAAATCAGATCATTAATGATAAAAGACTTATTTAAAAGTGATCTGACATTTAAACAAGCCATCTTCATCGTTGTGGGTACAATCTGATGTGTGCATGTCATGGGTTTTGTGACTGATGTGTGAATTGGTTGGAGACAACAAACATGCGAGGCACGTGGATATGAATGCAAATGATTTGAATGTCTATTGGTGATGCGGACTGGTATGTGATGCTGTATGGCAGAGAATGATGTATCAGGGGTGTGGGTGTCCTGGTTCAACCGTCAGCTGGGAATGGTTTTGAAAGAACGGAGGGTGAAATCAATGTTCATGCTGAGAAGACGGGAACCACTATTGTTGGGGTGTAAACCGTCTGATTTAAAGAGGTATGGTCTATTGTAAAAAGTTGTGAAATTATCAACGTATGGAATGCTTATGGAATGACAGTATGTTTTTAACCAAATGTGAAGCTGACGGACGCGTGAGAACATGATGTCTCCATAACGGGGTGCAGGCAGTGGTCCAGATATGATGCAGTTTATGTTTAACTGTTGGATGGTATGAATCAGATGGATGAAGTCCATTTTCAGAGTCTCTGATTGCTGCAGTTTCAGGTTGTTGGTGCCTGCATGTATGATGAAAGTCTCCGCAGAGGGGTGTTTGACAGAGAGTTGGTAAGCAGAGTTTTTAATCTCACTGACGACCGCTCCAGAGAGTGAGTGTGTGTGGCACCTTCTG
Source organism: Oryzias sinensis (assembly GCA_037389245.1). Taxonomy (NCBI): domain Eukaryota; kingdom Metazoa; phylum Chordata; class Actinopteri; order Beloniformes; family Adrianichthyidae; genus Oryzias; species Oryzias sinensis. The sequence goes on along the minus strand of CM074509.1, from coordinate 22,073,581 downwards.
ACCCGGACATGCCGGACAACGGAGTCTCCCACGATGAGCATTTGGCTGTCTATGGGGCTGTTCACGGAGGGGGAGGTTCCAATTATCAGCGTTTCCTGCATCCTGTTTTGTGCTCAGCCTATTTCTCATTGTCCTTTGCCATCACTTAGGGGGTGGGAGGTTTGAAAGGAGTGGGGGGCTAGGTACGGGGAGGGGGGCCCTATTTATTTATTTTTATTTTATTTATTTTTAAATTGTCAATGCCTGTTTTTATATTTTGTTGTGTTTTAATGTAAAGCACTTTGTGTTATATTTTTATATGAAAAGTGCTTCATAAATAAAGTTTAATTTGATTTGATTTGAACAATATCTATACAGACAGCTTGAAGGTCACTTAGATGTTCACTGAAATATCCTTATCTTGTAAATCACTAGAAACTAACCAAAAGTCTAATGGACAAATGGCTGTTCTAGATTTATGACTCCATGTAAAAGATGATATATGAGGATGTTTGAGTCTCCAGATATCCACCAGTTTAAACTGTTCCATAAAAGATTCAAAAATATGTTTTTGTCATTATGATGCGTGGGGGGGACACCGATCAATCTGAGGGTTTAAAGTCATGTTAAAATCTCCCCCCACAATAATTGCAGAGTTTGGATATTTATGAAGCCATTTTTTCACTGTACTCTCAATTATAAGAAATAGTTGTTTATTTTCTGTGTTCGAGTTTTAGCCGTATATTTTGATAATAATTATGATATTATTATTCTAATGGATAACTTGCCCAACAAAGAGGCCTTTGGCATCAGATTCTGTTTGCAGAACATTCCTGTTATATTTATGCTTCAGAGCGATGAGAAAACCATAAATCACCCCCCCCCCCCACTGTGTTTTCCAGAAATTTACATCAGAACAAACAGAATCAGATTCCTGACAAAATCAAAGATCTGCATTCAGCTGCTTAAGAAATAAAAATATAGCTTTTCGTTTGAGATGACTTCTTAACCCCCTGGTGTTGAGGGAAACAATAGACAATGAAATATTTAGAACAAGAAGAAATACTCTCAAACACTAAGAAAAAGAAACGTATTCTCTGAGCTTGACCTGCACATCAGTAAATGCTCAACAATATTTTATGAATACTGAAGGTATTCAAAACAAAAGAGGAAAAACTGAACTAAGCCCACATCAGTAGATTCTGGTTTTGTGTTTCCAAGTAAGTTAGAAGTTCAGTCAGATCCATCCTGTTTTCATTGTCAGAGTATCACATAACCATCAGTGACCTGATGACTTCTTGACCGTTGATGAAGCCTCTGCTGCCACAAAGTAGGCTCGTTTTCCTTCCTCTCTGGCTTTTTGGATGAGGGGCCAGACTTTCAGCTGTGGAAAGGTCCTCAGCAAAGCAGAGCTTTTTCTCTGTTTTTAGCGGCTCTCCAGACGGCATCTCTGTGGGATGTTTGGGAGAACCGGATGATGATGATGGCTCTGGGGCGTGTGCTGCTTGGATTGGGTTTCCCAAGGCGATGTGTAACATCAATGGCAGTAAAAACCTGCTGCAGGTCTTCTACAACGATGCTCTGACATATGTCAGTGACCTTCACATCTTCATCAGTGACACCAAAGAGTTTCAGGTTCCACCTCCTGGGCCTGAAGAGCTGCCACACACACACATTCCACTCTTCATTCCTCAAACGTTGGTCAACATCTTTCAAAGACTTTTGTGTGTCTTTTATTTCGTTGCATGTGAATTCTAAGCTCCTCCTTATCCCTTCAATCTTCAGTGTTTTCATCTTCTTCTTTGAGTTTTCACTTATTAGATTTTCCAAGGAATCTGCAGGCATTTCCAACGAGTCGGTTTACTTGTTTATCAGCTCAGATAAAACAGCAATGACTTCATTTCAATCAGAAGAGCTTTGTCCAGCTGCCAGTAAAGCTTTTTTGCAGCTGGGGGCTTACTTGGAGTTTTAGGAAGAGGAGGGAAAGCTTCCATGTCTGAAGTTGCTGACGATTTAGCGTAGTCATGACACGTGGTGGTCCTCTGTACTGCAGCTTTTTCACCTTTTTGGATTCTCTTTCTCTCTGGACTCAACATCAAGGTCAAAAATCAAAAGATCTTTTCTCCTCCAGAAACATTTTTAGCTGTTTTCTTGGTCTTTTGGATGAAATGGATGTTATGTCCCATAACTTTTGCAGAAGCTCAGAAGGTACGTACCTACGCAGACGCCATCTTGGCCGGCCTACCCGATCTTCTCCGAATGTGGCCGATCCGGTCTGTGACATCACAGGACTTTAATTGGCTTCTGGTCTTGAAGGAAAACTTGAACTGAGTCAATGTTCTCTTTGACAAGAATGTCTGATGGTTCCTCATTTATTGTCCTCACCTGAAGAAACAAGCGCGTGTCACCCGGAAATTCCAGCACACCTGCATTCCCACAATCCTTTGCAAACAAAACAGCCGGTGAAAAAGCGCGATGACGTCACGAGTTTCCCTCCTGAAGGCAAAAAAAGCAGCTGTTCTGCCTTTTTGCTTTTTTTTCTGTAACTAAAACTAAATGTTTGATGGATCCACCAAGAATCGACTCAAACACAAGTTCTGATCAACTTGATCTGAATTATTTCACTTGACGCTGCAGCTACTAAATCTGATGGATATAAACCAGAAATCCACAAAAACCAACAGAATCAAACAATAAAAATGTCCAAATGTATCTGAAATAGACATAAAAACTAGTCTGAATGATGTTTTTCTGCGTTAAATGAAGGAGTCACCAACGTGAAAAGAGGAAAAGTTGATTGAATCAGTGATGAACAGAAGCACAAATACAGAAAGACATCCTCAGCGGGGGGGTTACCAGCAAACAGCACCTTTAGCCAAATAGATCCAGATGTGAGAATCAAACACTCCTCTACACACTGAAGCAAGCAGCTCTACAAAAGGTTCTGGTTCTGTTTGGAAGAGGAAAAATCCCAGCAGAACTTTAGTCATCAACAAGTTTAGGAAAACGTCTCTGCTGCAGAACACAGGAGAACCAAACCAACTCATGTGTCTGTGTGGGACTGGAAGTTCAGAAAAGTCCTGATGGCTTTGAGATGCTTTTTGGGAACAAACAGATCCCAGAGTGGAAAGCCCACACCATGACAGCGCCGCCTCCTTTAAGGCTGGAAGCTACATCTCCAAAATACACTTTGGTGGCTGTTTTGGAGCAGATGAGAACTTTTTCAAACGGGAAAAACGTCTGCAGCTAGAAAAGTACAACTCTGTTGGACAACGTGCTTTTATTTTGAAAATTATAATGACTTGGTTTCATTTAAAGTAGATTTATACATGTGTGTATTTGTTATTTACAATGATGTTCTTATTGCAAACCTGAAAGTGAATCCTTGGAAAATGACATCATGTGAAATAAAGTTTGAGAGGAAAAAAAGCCTGAATGTGTCACATAAAAATAAATAAATAAAATAAAAATAAATATGTAATTAAATAATAAACACAGAATGCTGTCGGCGAGATGTTTGTGTGCATTCATACATGCCAACATATCCCAGAATTCCCTGGTCTCAGCGCCATCATGTTTTAAAAACAACTTTATTCCACAAAAAAGGAAATAAATACAGTTGAAAACATACTTTCAATTTTCATTGATTGATGAATATTTGTAGCCTAATAGCATCTTTTTGTTGTCTTTTTGAAAACCCTTTTCCTGCTTAACTTCATGCAGCCAAACTGTTAAAGTCCATCAATCATTCATCTTCTTTTGACATTTAACCGTTGCTATCCCAGGATTTATGCTTTAGCTCCTTAGATTTAAAGTTTGTGGAAACAAAACATTTAAAATAGTTTCATTGAGTTGATATGATGGAGTAAATCCTTTGATATTTGTCCATTTTCAAACAGAACATCCTGTGGAAATGTTCTTTCTCATTTTCCTGACATTGTAAAAATGTGGTGTTCTGGGTAAATCAGTGTTTTCTCTGATAACGGTAGTTTACTGCCACTGTTCAACCTTTATTGTTAGAACATTGATCACAAACAAGCAAAGAGGAAATCTGAGGGTTATTGGGACTTGAGGCATGGATTCAAACATTCTGTGGAGTTTCCCACTAACCAGAAAAATGGCCTTGTGGGTAAACATTTCTCATCTGTTTGTCTTTTCTCTGAATGAACGCTGACTTTAACAGGTGGGAGGAGCTTGGCTTGAGGTCAATTTCCCCTCCAGGATCTTGGTCTGGCTGGTATTTTAAGGGTGAAGATCAGTGTGGTGGTCTTCCTGAAGCAGGGATAGAACAAGGCATAGATGAGGGGATTCATGCAGGAGTTCAGCAGCATGACCCAAGATAAGACCACAGCTTTGTGGGGGGGTCTTGGCCTGCCAGGGAAGGGTAGTAGTACGGGCAGAAGCACATGAGAAACACTGCCATCACCATGCCCAGGGTCCGGGCTGCTTTCCACTCCCACCTCTTCACCGTGGGAACAGAAGGGACCGTCTGCAGGCGCCAGACCTGAGACACGGCCGCCACCAACACCCGGGCGTACAGCACCAGCATGACAGAGCGGGGGCCGACTGACCAGAGGAACAGGTGGACAGTTTCAAGTGGTAGGGGCGTGGCCTTCCAACAAGCTCACTCCTGATTAGCAGAAAAGTAGTTGTGGTAGAAGCCTTGACTCAGAACGACTCGGACCAATCAGTGCTACGACTTGGAGCAGGAAGTGAACCATCTTCATGGTGATGTCACACTCTGAAAGCTCTTCATGAACACTTCAAACCATTTCTTGGAGGAAATATTGAAGATCAGGATCATTTCTCCCAAACATGACTCTTCTTGACTCCTCCTTTCTAGCAGAGCATTGGTAGCGCTCCTCCTCCTCCTCTTCCTCTTCCTCTTCCTCTTCCTCTTCCACCTCTTCCTCCTCTTCCTCCTCCTCCTCCTCCTCCTCCAGTAAATCTGGACCTAAACTTGGGACTTATTGGATTTCAGGGAGGAGTAGAACTTTTAGCTCAAGTGTGTTCTTCCAGAAAAAGGCCCATGGCTTCATCATTTAGCCGTCTCCTCTTCCTCATCATCATTTAGCTGTCTCCTCTTCCTCTCCCCGCCCTGAACTTGGCTTTCAGCTCAGAGCTGCATTTGAAGCACAGGAGGAGCATGTTGCTCCTCAAAGGTCAAGGGGTCAGGGATGGCAAACAGCTGTCCTGCTGTTGTTGCAGAGAATGCACCCAAATCTTTCTGTTTTTCACCCTTAGGGCTCCTTTCCTGGTTTCTCTGGCTGGAGCTCAACAGATTGGGGCCCAGATCCATTTTTTACGGCCTGAACAAACAAATTTGAAAGACTTTGGACAGAAATGGGCTTTAAACTCCCAACACTGCAAAAACAAGCCTCCTAGAAATGAGTCCAAAATTCTTCACATTTCAAATGAATAGTTTCAATCAGAAATGTTCAAATATTTTCTGTAATTTCTTGTCTATTATTGGTTGAATACTATCTATACTGGATCCTTCAACCCATTCTATTCCTGTTTCTCTTTCTTTATTCTAGCATCTTCCTCCATTTTTGGTGCTTAACAATTGTTCATCTATTTGAACCGTTCAACTGTTCAAATGTTTCAGCTCTTTCAGCTTTTTCCAGCTGTGACTTTTGCTCCTTCAGATCCTTGAACTTTTCCAGATATTCCAGGATTTTCCAGATTTTTCACTAAAATGTCTTTTTTTGTTATTGTGCTGTTTTTTTTTTTTAACTTTATTTGTGGTCAACTTTGATCATTTATTCATTTAATTTTTCCCTTTTTTCTATGCCAATTTTGAAGTTTCATTTGTCTTCATCAATATAGCATCAACCCTGCAAATCCTGTTTCTGATCCTGATCTGACTCCACATCCAGTGGATTTTCTTCAGAAATGAGCAGATTTTTCAAAGTTTTCTTGATCTGTGGAGAGCGACGGACACCCATGAACCTGTTTACTGATCAACATGTTTACTGTCCAGCTGCAGCTTCTCCTCTAATATTGCATCATGGATGTCTTTCACTCCTCAGATTGGTCCGGGACCGGAGGAGTTCCAGGCCAACTAAGCAGTTTTTCCTGATGAGGAGCTCCTCTCAGCCGCTGAGCATCATGGGAGTCCTTCCTGTTGGGTGAGGAGCAATCATTTGATCTGAAAGGGATCACTGTTTAGTTTTAGGACAATGTCTGCGTTCTTTCTGACAATAATAACAGTCATTCATAGATGAATGAATCTTTTTCTGAATCAGAATAAACCAAATTAGTAGAGTTTGACCTTAGTTTAGATTTATGCTAATTTATTCATTTAACCTTAGAAAAGACACATTTCTAAGACTGTACCATTAATATTTATGGACTATACTATACAATTCATCAAACTACAATAGAATTATGTTTTCATCATTCAGATCATTTTGCTTTTGATTGACAGGCTTCCAAACACAAAGAACTTTGATCAACAGCCGCTTGATGAGAGTTCATAGAGAAAGAAACAAAAATGTTTTGAAAATGTGACATCACAAAGGGAAACCCCTTTAAAAAAGGTGTTTTTTTACTACATTACAAAAATCTATACCATTTGTTGTAAAAGGGAAAAAAAACATGAAAAAATCTGTTATTCTGGATGAAAAATGTGCTGAATATGAAGATGAATAAACCAAAATCTCATGTTTTCTGAATGATTCTTCTTGCTTGGTAGATGCTTCTACTGGCTGTGTCTCTTTGGCCTTTGGGTCAAAGGAGAAATCCTTTTCTGGGAGAAACATTGAACCAGCTAGGGTTAAGTTTCCATTGACTTGAGACTTTTTCCAGATCCTGAGATCAGTGAACTGATCCATGTCCTTTGGTTGATGTTTCTCCAAATGTTGAACTGTTGTCTTCACAGCTTTCATTTTAGACCCAAGGCTTTCAATGAAAACAACTGTTGTTGGAAACATTTAGGAAGTTGGTTACCGTTTTCATTAAAGACTGTGACATCAGCAAGTCGCTTTCATTGAATTCTTTGAGAGTTTCTAAATGACATTTTTGAAACAAACCTACTTTATTCCTTTCTTAACTGGGAATCTTAGGGACGTTCTTTGTGGAAGGACGGTACTATTGGGAACAAAAACCAAAACAGAAACTGAATTCATTCTATTATTAAATGTTTACCAAATCCCAGAAACTCTAATGTACCAAATAGAAACTCCTGTTCAATCAGATCAAAGGCTCAATAGAGTCAATGAACCCCCCTTCTTTCAATTCTATCCAATATTCCAACAATAGTCGTCTCAATTCTACCGGGAATTGTAGAATAAACACAAAATCCTAAAGAACATGAAGTCATCCAATTCAATGGGTAATGGCTAAACTAAATGGAACAGACTAAAGTGACCTTTGACCCTCCTTCTCATCCAGTCCCAAAGCAGTTCCCCTCTGGAGATCCAGGATGTAGACGAGTCGGCTCAGGACGCGTTCACCAGGTTCCACTCAGTTTTTGGAACCATCTGATGTCAAGTGTTCTCTAAAAACCAACAGTGGAATTTACCAATTCATTCAGACCAAAGGCAGGAGAGAAATTGCTGCCTTTTATTGTCTGGATGCATTTTTTTTTCAAATGTCTTCTGTTTTTACCGTTTCTATGTTGTTTTTTTCTTTTCAATTGGTGGTGACTCATCACCATGGAAACACGTTGCTGTAATTGTGCTTCAATCCAAAGTGTTGTCTGGTTCAAATCCCATCAGTGTCTCCAATGTTCATCCAAAAAGCCTTTACTAGGGTTTGAACACTGATTTAGCAATGGTTTTCCATAAGCTGCCACTGAATTTTCCAATCTAAAAAGAAACTCATTTCATGCAGACTGTTGGAGACGGTGCTGCTAATTCAAACCACATATTGATACTAGTGCTGTCATGCCATCCATTTATTAATCAGGACCTAGAATTATTTCATCTGTTTGGAATCTAACCTCATATTTGCTGTGAAAAGCCTCATTTGGAGCTATTTTTGTTCAGATTTGTGAGATTGTTCCAAATACAACAAAAAAGTGTCTTTATGAAGTTCTCATTGGATCACACTTCCAACTTTGAAATTTGATAGCAAGTTCAGAAAAAAACAGAACAGAAATCAGAAATAATACAGTGAAAATTAGAAAAAACTTAGACCAAAAAAATAGCAAAATGTAGAAAATGAATATAGTGAAAATGAGATTTTTTAAACCCAAATTAGAAAGACATTGCAGAGAAAAATCTTTGATAAACTCTGGTTGACCACACTTAGAACGTGAGCATCCAGCAGGTCACCCACACACTTTGCTGCTTTGTGCTCAATATTGTTGTGGGGGTTGACTCCCAAACAAAAATGAAGAATAAAACTGGTCATAATTGTCAATATTGAAGACTTTCCCAACATTTTGCTGTGTCATGTTTGTGGATAAAGTGAGGAAGAAGAACCAAACAGACTGCTGATAGTTGGAAATGAGTTTTTGGGATTCTGCACAGGAGCGTGGTTCCTCTTCCTCACCACCTCCCGCTGGTTTGCCGTCCGGCTCCATGGGATCTGCGTCATCTTCATCCCCATCACCACCTTTGGCGTCCTGCTGCTCCCAAACCCTGAGAAACACTGCTGGTCTCCACCAGGGGGCGCCACAACTTCTCCTTTCTGTTTCCTCCTCAGAACTGGACGTGCCACTGACCTACGCCGTCACGCTGATGGGCGTGTTCCAGTGGGGCGTGAGGCAGAGCGCCCAGATGGAGAACATGGTGAGGAGCAGCGCAGACGGCTGCACAAGCATCTGCAGCTGCAGACGTTTGGCTCCGCCTGTGTCTGCAGATGACCTCTGTGGAAAGAGGACGCCCATCTCCAGAGCCAGCCCCCCCCCCTGGAAACCCAGAAGCAAAGGTTTGGTGACCTTTGACCAGGTCAGCTTCACCTACAGTGAGGACAGCCGGCCGGTGCTGGTTTCTTTTGGATTTCATTGGTAATCTGAGATTAGAAGAATAATCTGGCCCAATAAAACAGAGCTGCT
>CM074509.1:22016662-22064098 GCA_037389245.1 Oryzias sinensis | reverse complement strand
GCACCATGTGGCCCAGGGAGCCGGACAGCAGGCAGTAGGAGAGGAAAGGCGTCAGGGCGCACATGAGCCGGCCCAGCAGCCAGCACGTCTCCAGGTAGGGCACCCCCTCCATGGGCATCACCAGCAGCCCCCCCACCAGGTCTGACCCGGCCAGGGACAGCAGCAGGGCGTTGGTGGGGGTGTGATGGAGGTGATAACCAGCAGGTTGAGGGTCACGGTGAGCAGAGAGACGAAGGCCAGCAGGACGTAGAGGAGCCCCCGCCGTCTGAAAGCTAGGCAGCAGCAGCCGCCTGCAGGAGGAGTTCAGGTTGGGACAGCAGAGAGAGGAGCCCCCCCCGCCGTCGTCCATCAGAGGGGAAGTGGGTCAAATGTTCCAGCAGGGGGGTTTTCTCCTCCTTCAGTGACACCCACAGGGGTGATGCAATTCCCCCTCCTGACCATCATCTTCATCAGACCCCCACGTCTCCCCTGGTTTCTTCCAAACCAAAAACAGGAGAAAATATATTGATAGACTTTTCCAAAACAAACACATCCAAAGCGTCTCATCAACAAATGAATCAATGTTATTCTGTAGGCATATAGGAGATGTGAGCAAAAACAAAGAAATCCACTTGAAGCTGCAGAAAATGTTTTCTTTGATTTGGTTCTGATTGAATTTTCCTGTTTGAAACCTCCTCAATACAAGCATCTAGAAAAAAGAGCCTAAAGTCAATCAAAGCTGTTGTGAAGGAATGTGGTTGTTTCCTGGAAGACAAACACAAGAAAAGAAAAATCCTCTCATCAAGAGGAAACAGTGACTGGAATTGATTTTCTTCAAATCAGAATTCTTGGTCAAACCATTTTTCTTCTCCAACTGGCAGATTTTCTTTGACTTATCTGCCAAAGCAGAAAGAATTTTGGACTTCTTTCTGAGCGGCCTGTTTTTAGCAGAGTGAAGGTTTGGACTCCAACATCCTATGAGGTGATAGAATCAGGACTCACTTGGAAACGGCTCCAGTTTGAAAGGATTGGACCATTTCTTTCATCTTTAGTGGTTTTTACAGATCAGGGGTTTCCAACTCAGTTTACCAGGGGCTCCAAGAAGCCAAAAATCCCATAGACGTCTATAGAGAAATAAACAGCTTTTTCTCAGTCCTATTTGTGGGAATAACCATTTTTTCTATTTTTTAATAATCTTGATAATTCTCTTTTTTAGCGTAAAGCTATTCAAGTTATGAACTGACCAATCAGATGCTTCAATAAAAGTAGGTGGAGCCTGCTGGCCCCCCACATCTAACATTTCAAACCTTTGACAGATTTCAAGTGGTAGGGGCGTGGCCTTCCAACAAGCTCACTCCTGATTGGCCAAAAAGTAGTTGTGGTAGAAGCCTTGACTCAGACCGACTCGGACCAATCAGTGCTACGACTTGGAGCAGGAAGTGAACCATCTTCCATGGTGATGTCACACTCTGAAAGCTCTTCATGAACACTTCAAACCATTTCTTGGAGGAAACATTGAAGATCAGGATCATTTCTCCCAAACATGACTCTTCTTGACTCCTCCTTTCTAGCAGAGAATTGGCAGCGCTCCTCCTCCTCCTCCTCCTCTTCCTCCTCCTCCTCCAGTAAATCTGGACCTAAACTTGGGACTTATTGGATTTCAGGGAGGAGTAGAACTTTTACCTCAAGTGTGTGCTTCCAAAAAAAGGCCCATGGCTTCATCATTTAGCTGTCTCCTCTTCCTCATCAACATTTAGCCGTCTCCTCTTCCTCATCAACATTTAGCTGTCTCCTCTTCCTCTCCCCGCCCTGAACTTGGCTTTCAGGTCAGAGCTGCATTTGAAGCACAGGAGGAGCATGTTGCTCCTCAAAGGTCAAGGGTCAGGGATGGCAAACAGCTGTCCTGCTGTTGTTGCAGAGAATGCACCCAAATCTTTCTGTTTTTGACCCTTAGGGCTCCTTTCCTGGTTTCTCTGGCTGGAGCTCAACAGATTGGGGCCCAGATCCATTTTTTACGGCCTGAACAAACAAATTTGAAATACTTTGGACAGAAATGGGCTTTAAACTCCCAACACTGCAAAAACAAGCCTCCTAGAAATGAGTCAGAAATTCTTAACATTTCAAATGAATAGTTTCAATCAGAAATGTTCAAATATTTGTCTGTAATTTCTTGTCTATTATTGGTTGAATACTATATATACTGGATCCTTCAACCCATTCTATTCCTGTTTCTCTTTCTTTATTCTAGCATCTTCCTCCATTTTTGGTGCTTAACAATTGTTCATCTATTTGAACCGTTCAACTATTCAAATGTTTCAGCTCTTTCAGCTTTTTCCAGCTGTGACTTTTGCTCCTTCAGATCCTTCAACTTTTCCAGATATTCCAGGATTTTCCAGATTTTTCACTAAAAGGTCTTTTTTCTTATTGTGCTGTTTTATTTTAAACTTTATTTGTGGTCAACTTTGATCATTTATTCATTTAATTTTCCCTTTTTTCTATGCGTTTCATCTGTATTCATCAATATAGCATCAACCCTGCAAATCCTGTTTCTGATCCTGATCTGACTCCACATCCAGTGGATTTTCTTCATGAATGAGCAGATTTTTCACAGTTTTCTTGATCTGTGGAGAGCGACGGACACCCATGAACCTGTTTACTGATCAACATGTTTACTGTCCAGCTGCAGCTTCTCCTCTAATATTGCATCATGGATGTTTGTCACTCCTCAGATTGGTCCGGGACCGGAGGAGTTCCAGGCCAACTAAGCAGTTTTTCCTGATGAGGAGCTCCTCTCAGCCGCTGAGCATCATGGGAGTCCTTCCTGTTGGTGAGGAGCAATAATTTGATCTGAAAGGGATCACTGTTTAGTTTTAGGACAATGTCTGCGTTCTTTCTGACAATAATAACAGTCATTCATAGATGAATGAATCTTTTTCTGAATCAGAATAAACCAAATTAGTAGAGTTTGACCTTAGTTTAGATTTATGCTAATTCATTCATTTAACCTTAGAAAAGACACATTTCTAAGACTGGACCATTAATATTTATGGACTATGCTATATAATTCATCAAACTAACATAGAATTATGTTTTCATCATTGAGATCATTTTGCAGTTCAACTTCTAACTTTTTTATCTTTTCATTTGTCACAGCTCAGCTGCTCTGGTTCTCCTTCTTTCCCTGTTTTCCTTTAAATAACAGCTGATTCAGTTTAAAACATTATTTATTGTGATAAGGCTTTGGATTAATACAAAATAAAAAGCTTTATTGACATCATGTGTTGAACATTTCAATGGAACAAAAGGGAAACTCTCCCTGAAACTGTTTAACGTAAGAAAATCATTTAATTGATCAATTTAATTGATTGGTGTTATTCATTTAATTTAGATTTTTATTTGAACATTTTTCTGTGATAAAACCAATAAAATGTATTTTCTTCTGTCATTGTTAGTTTTTTTTACCACGTTTTTATCTGTCTCTTCAAATGTTTTCATTTTTTGAATGTTTTCTATAAATGAACCTCTAGTCATGTCTGATAAACATCTGTTAAAAATGGATATTTTTAGAAAATAGATTGATTTGATTCAATTCCTGGTTGGAAATGGTGTAAATCCTGAATATTGATGTTTTCAAGCACGTCAGTGATGGCTGAGCGGGTTTTTTCTCTTGAATGCTTTTGATTGACAGGCTTCCAAACACAAAGAACTTTGATCAACAGCCGCTTGATGAGAGTTCATAGAGAAAGAAACAAAAATGTCTTGAAAATGTGACATCACAAAGGGAAACCCGTTTAAAAAAGGTGTTTTTTACTACATTACAAAAATCTATACCATTTGTGGTAAAAGGGAAAAAAAACATGAAAAAATCTGTTTTATGGATGAAAAATGTGCTGAATATGAAGATGAATAAACCAAAATCTCATGTTTTCTGAATGATTCTTCTTGCTTGGTAGATGCTTCTACTGGCTGTGTCTCTTCTGCCTTTGGGTCAAAGCAGAAATCCTTTTCTGTCAGAAACATTGAACCAGCTAGGGTTAAGTTTCCATTGACTTGAGACTTTTTCCAGATCCTGAGATCAGTGAACTGATCCATGTCCTTTGGTTGATGTTTCTCCAAATGTTGAACTGTTGTCTTCACAGCTTTCATTTTAGACCCAAGGCTTTCAATGAAAACAACTGTTGTTTGAAACATTTTAGGAAGTTGGTTACCGTTTTCATTAAAGACTGTGACATCAGCAAGTCGCTTCCATTGAATTCTTTTAGATTTTCTAAATGACATTTTTGAAACAAACCTACTTTATTCCTTTCTTTCCTGGGAATCTTAGGGACGTTCTTTGTGGAAGGACGGTACTATTGGGAACAAAAACCAAAACAGAAACTGAATTCATTCTATTATTAAATGTTTACCAAATCCCAGAAACTCTAATGTACCAAATAGAAACTCCTGTTCAATCAGATCAAAGGCTCAATAGAGTCAATGAACCCCCCTTCTTTCAATTCTATCCAATATTCCAACAATAGTCGTCTCAATTCTACCGGGAATTGTAGAATAAACACAAAATCCTAAAGAACATGAAGTCATCCAATTCAATAGGTAATGGCTAAACTAAATGGAACAGACTAAAGTGACCTTTGACCCTCCTTCTCATCCAGTCCCAAAGCAGTTCCCCTCTGGAGATCTTGGATGTAGACGAGTCGGCTCAGGACGCGTTCACCAGGTTCCACTCAGTTTTTGGAACCATCTGATGTCAAGTGTTCTCTAAAAACCAACAGTGGAATTTACCAATTCATTCAGACCAAAGGCAATAGAGAAATTGCTGCCTTTTATTGTCTGGGTGCATTTTTTCTTACAAATGTCTAATACAGTGAAAATGAGAAAAAACTTTGACCAAAAAAATATCAAAATGTAGAAAATGAATATAGTGAAAATGAGATTTTTGAAACCAAAATTAGAAAGACATTGCAGAGAAAAATCTTTGATAAACTCTGGTTGACCACACTTAGAACGTGAGCATCCAGCAGGTCACCCACACACTTTGCTGCTTTGTGCACAATATTGTTGTGGGGGTTGACTCCCAAACAAAAATGAAGAATAAAACTGCTCCTAATTGTCAATATTGAAGACTTTCCCAACATTTTGCTGTGTCATGTCTGTGGATAAAGTGAGGAAGAAGAACCAAACAGACTGGTGATAGTTGGAAATGAGTTTTTGGGATTCTGCACAGGAGCGTGGTTCCTCTTCCTCACCACCTCCCGCTGGTTTGCCGTCCGGCTCCATGGGATCTGCGTCATCTTCATCCCCATCACCACCTTTGGCGTCCTGCTGCTCCCAAACCCTGAGAAACACTGCTGGTCTCCACCAGGGGGCGCCACAGCTTCTCCTTTCTGTTTCCTCCTCAGAACTGGACGTGCCACTGACCTACGCCGTCACGCTGATGGGCGTGTTCCAGTGGGGCGTGAGGCAGAGCGCCCAGATGGAGAACATGGTGAGGAGCAGCGCAGACGGCTGCACAAGCATCTGCAGCTGCAGACGTTTGGCTCCGCCTGTGTCTGCAGATGACCTCTGTGGAAAGAGGTCACCCATCTCCAGAGCCAGCCCCCCCCCCTGGAAACCCAGAAGCAAAGGTTTGGTGACCTTTGACCAGGTCAGCTTCACCTACAGTGAGGACAGCCGGCCGGTGCTGGTTTCTTTTGGATTTCATTGCTAATCTGAGATTAGAAGAATAATCTGGCCCAATAAAACAGAGCTGCTGTTTTCCAAAAAGAAGAGGTTTTTCATGGTGGCGTTAATCCACTGAAGATGAAGATTGACACCTGGGAGGATCCAACATGTGGAAAGGCTTTGAATGAAGAAATTCCAAAATAAAAGCTTCTGTCTCCACGGCAACTATGAGGAAGAACCTGGATCCTTTCCACCAACACTCAGATGAAGCTCTGTGGAACGCTCTAGACCAGGTCAGAGGTCAGAGGCAGCTGCTGTGTTTGAGGAAGAACCGCATCGTCATCATGGGCCAGGCCAACGTGGACCCGAGGTGCAGCGGGACTCCGGGTCCATTTGTCCAAAGGCGGCCCACCTGCTCCTCACCGTAAGCGCTCTGTGTCCCCGCAGGACGGACCAGCTGATCCAGAAAAGCATCCGGGAGAAGTTCAGAGAGTCACGGTGCTCGCCATCGCTCACCGCCTCAACGCCATCAGCCACCGCAGACTGGTGAGCGCCGGCCCATCCAAACGGCGCCAGACGGCTCATGAAGTTCTGGACTTTAGGCTTTCTTCCTATTTTCCAGAACTGTGAACTTTTCAGTCCAAAGTCAGAAAGTGAGAATCTGGACTGAAACAAACGGGATTCTGGGTAATTTCTCTGGAAACTGTTGCTAAATTCCTTAAACTGTGTGTTTGCGTGTGTGAACATGAGTTGGATGGTGGACATGCAGACTTGTCTGGATGTGAACATTTTTGGAGCCAACAGGTATGTTTCCAACCTTTGAGTGTGTGTGGACAGGCCCCGCCCCTTCTAGATCTGGATTACATCTGACCCTGACTGTAATGATTCTAGACATGCTGCTGCTTCATGGTTTTACCCCCCCCCCTCCTCTGTCTTCTTCCCTCCTTTTCTTTTCCATCCGCTCCAACAGAAAAATGTTCCAAATAGAAGTCAGATGAATAAAGTTGAGTCTAAATTCCAAAAGGAGTTTCTTCAAATCTCCACCTAGTGTGTCTAAAGATTCCTGACCCAGATTCATCTGTTTGCTCAGCTGTTGGACAAGTTCACAAACAGAAACTAGGAGTCCATCTGCTGCTGTGCTGCAGACACAGCGGCTCAGTGGAGGCACGGCTGACCTTTCAATCAAAGAGAGAGGGTTCAAATCCCACAAAGTATGGTCCAGAAAACTGTTTTTTGAATAGAGTGTGGAACATCTTCACTTCAAAACAGAGACCAGCTGCTGATCTGCTGCAGACAGATCAGCTCAGTGGGAACCACTTGATCCTGGGAGCAGAAGACTGAGGGTTCAATTCCCTCCTAATGTCTTTCTAAATCCATCAACAGTTTTTTCAGAGTCTGGAACGTCTTCACCTCATCAGAACGACCAGCTACTGCTCTGTTCCAGCCATGAGGGCTCAGTGGAAACACATCAGACCACCAATGCAAAAGGTTGAGGGTTCAAATCCTGCTAAGTATCTTTGGAAAGAAACTCCTAGTTTTTCCACAATGTAGACTGTCTTCACCTCATCAGAACGAGGAGCTGCAGCTCCAGTCTAGGTAGAATAGCTCAGTGGTAGAGAGCAGGTTATTAACTAGGAAAAGGGTTCAATTCCCAGCTGGAGACAGAGGCAGTAACTTCCCTCTGTCATCTAGAAACAAGAACTGAAGAGAATTCAACAGGAAGAAACAAATGATGGGATTCATTGGTAAGTCAGTGGAGGGGGGGTGGAAACTGGCCACAAAGGAGGAAATGAGAGGAAGAACACAAATGTGGTCAGTTTCCAAAGGAAGGATGGGGGAGAAGATGGAAAGGAAGAGATAGAGGGAGGGGTGATGGAAACGTTTAAAACCTTCCCCCCAACCCATTTTAGTTTATTCTAAAAGCCAAATCTGCTTTTATTCTCTAACCTTTTTCCCTTTGTTTAGCCTGTGTCTTCCTCTCTCTTCCTCCCCCCAGAGGGGCTGGTCACATGTTTCTGTTGTTTTCCATCTTTCTTTTCTGTGACCAGCCCCTCATCCTTCCTCCTTCACTCCATCTGTGCTGCTCTTCTCTATCCTCCAACCTTTTCTAGCATCTGCTGCTGCTTTCTCCCATTTCCTTGACCTTTGCCAACCAGACAAACTCCACTGACCTTGATTGACCTTCAGTCTGACAGAGGGAAGTTACTGCCTCTGTCCCAAGTTTGGAATTGAACCCTGCACTCCCACCCATAATAGCCTCTTCTCTACCACTGTGCTATACTTCCTAGACCAGAACTGCAGCTCCTCGTTCTGATGAGGTGAAGATGTTAGACTCTCTGAAAAAACTTGGAGAGTTTCTTTCCAAATCCATGCGGTGGGATTTGAACCCTCACTCATCTGCTTGTTAGATCAACTCTACAACGCTGAGCTGTTCTGCTTGTGTCAAATCAGCAGCTGGTCTCTCATTTAAGGTGAAGATGTTCTCCACTTTGAAGAAAATGACAGAGATACTCAGTGGGATTTGAACCCTCAACGTTGTGAATGGAGGTCAGGCATCATTTCCCTGAAGCCATCAGTCTGTCTTAGAGGAGCGGCTGGTGGTTCTGATGAGAGAAGATGTTCCACACTCTGAGAAATGTTTGAGATGAAAGTTGGGATTTGAACCATCAAGCTGGTGTTTAATGGTCAGGTGTGTTTTTCCTGAATCCTATTGTCTGAACCAGACCTGCAGCTGGTGGTTCTGATGAGGTGAAGATGTTCCACTCTGAGAAAAAATGAGGATCTTCTGAACAAAGACTCTCAGTGGGATTTGAACCATCACCCTTCTGCCTGGAGATCAAGTCACTAACACTGAGCTGTTCTGTCTGCATCACATCACTGCAGAAAAAGCAGCAATGATCATTTTAGAGTCCATCAAAGCACATTTACTGATTCATAGCTGAGAACAAAACTTCTACTGTCAAAATACCAACAGAATCCAAACATGAAGTCTGTGACAGAGATGAAAAGATTTGGGTCTAAAACAAACAAAAATACTCCAAGTTTCTACTTTACAGAGTTTTTGGGGCTCACTACAAACTTGTGCAGGTTGGTGGATATTTTGACATCTTTTCTGTCCAAAGCTTCATATTTGGAAAAAATAAGTAATAAAAAAGTATTTGGATCAATTATTGAAACATGGAAGCAGAAATAGAAGGTAATATTTGAGTAGGTCATAAAAAAACTTGAATTTTCAGCTTTTTAAAATAAGGAAATCTTTGGACTCATTTAGAAGTTATAAAAAATGTCCTAAATTTAAGTTGTAAAGAAGAAAATTCCTAATAAATATTGTATTTCTGCCATTTGAAATGTCATATTTCTGTCTCAAAGTGAATCAAATGTTTGCTGATAGAAAGGAAACGGTTTGAAAACGTTGGTCTGCTTCCCAAAGTGGAACGACCTTCTTTACCTGAACTCACCTGGCAGAGCAATGATCACAGGTGTTTGAGATTGATGTCAGTGGTTCAGAGAGACACAATATCATCCATCAGTTTAACGGAAAAATACTTGAGATGAATATGAACTTGTTTGGATTTGATCCTTTACAGAGATGGATTCCTAAATCAATTCTTTCTATTTCATTCAAAATGGATTGACTTAGTTTGAATTGAAATCTAAGGTGTCAGAGATTCATTTGACTTTCTAAAACCTGGAGTGCCACACTAAACCCCTCACGCCTGAGACTTTCCTTGAAGTGTCCAGTTCAATCCTTGAAGTGTCAAAGATTTGGGCTTTGACAGCAGTCTGAGCTATTCTTCTGTTATCTTGAATCGTCTTCTTGACACTTTTCTGTTTGTTCTCTGAGTTCCTAGAAGAAAAGCTGTTTGTCTCTAGAAGACGTGAGCAACAGATGGGATTTGAACCTTAGAGCCTCACACTGACCCACTACACCATCAGGGCCACTCACACTGAAACGTCTTCTCGTGGTGCTTTGAACTTTACATTTTTGTCTGTCAACTTTCAAATGTTGCTGTAGGAGAATTGAACCAGCAACCTGTGAGTTAGATGACAGTTCACCAACAGTCTGAGTTATTGCACCACGTTATCTTCAGCACTTCAAAGAGTTTCTGTTTCTACTTTGACTGAGTTCCTTTGAAGCTGAAATGAATCCTGAGCAACAGACGGGAATTGAACCTTTCACGGTAGAACTTCACAGTGCACCACAAAGCCACTGCACCACAGAGCCCTTCAGCAGCTCTGTTCTCATGAACATCTGGAGGAGATCCATCAGCTAAATGACAGAAACAGAGTGGAGTCAAACTTCACTTTGAAATGTTAAAATGGTTTAAGATACTAAACAAAAATCTGCGCAGACGTGGCAGCTGACACGGGAGCGCACCACTCCACTTAAAAGGGATTCTCCAATAATTGCCGCCAGTCTCTCAAGAGGGGTCAGCTCCGGCTTCTAGGGAGTTTAAAGGGAGTATCAGAAGCTGCACTTAGATCTAGTAGAACTAGTACTGAGATCTGACCTGAATCCCAGACACACCTGACATCATTAACTATTTTTAACAAGGCCGTCTCAGTACTGTGCTTCGTTCTATAACCAGATTCGTTTAACTCAAATGCTGTTTTGTCAAAGAAACTCATTCAGCTGAATAAAAACAAGGTTTTTAAATAGGAGTTGGAGTGTATTTACAGTGTAGTCTGTTAGATACATGTGCAAAGGAGACAGCTCTGGGGAAATAACTGTTCCTCAGTCAGGCGGGACCAGCTGACAACCTGCTGTTGCCGTGGAAACAGACTTTGGAGCACTAAGCTGCAAATGCAGCTGGTTTCTTCCTGCAGGGTTTGTCTGTCAGACTTTCTTCAAGCAGAAGAGTCCAGAAGCAGATCTGAAATCCTGAAGGTCTTTTTCACAAACATAAACCCTGACAGAGACTCCCAAGCATCTGACTTTCAGAGCGGCTTCAGGAATCCTGTTTGAGGAGTTTAGGGTCAAAAGAAAATGAGAGGAAAGGAGAAGTGGTGGTTAATGGAGACAGAGTTGATCCAGTTCCCTCAGACTTCCATCATGTTTGGAGAAACAGAAAGAGAAAAACTCCAAACCTGTTGATGTTTTACAGAAGAAAACAATCAAACCATAAATCCAGTCAATGATTACACATCAACCAATCATCTGTTGACTGCAGAACAGATTGATCAACTTTATGATCTGCTCCAGGATCAGACCATGTCTTTCAGGTCCAAAGTCCACAGAAATCTGCTTCCTGCATTCAGAACCGGTTTGAAACTGGAGCCGGTTGGACTTCAGGGACACAAAGTGGTTCCAAAGATCCAGAGGAAGAAGTCAAAGAAAGAACAGATGCATTAGTGTCAGAGGGGTGAGTTGATGGAACAGCTGGGATGGAAAGAATGTGGATGTTTGCATTTCAAAGGCTTTCAGATGAAGTTCTTGAATGTTAGGACTCAGCTGGGAGACTCTTTGTTGGACTCTAAAGGATCCTGGCTAAGATCAGATCAGACTGATCCAGCATTAGTTTGGAGTTCTGGATCAGGAAGTGATGAAAGGATTTGGAGGAGTAGAAAAGAGGATCAATCATCTGAGCTTCAGCTTTTTCCGTCCCATTTGATCTGGTTGTGGTTTTTCTGTCTTTACTTTTTTCTTCATCCTTCAACCAAACAAAGAAACAAAGTAAAGATCTTCACCTCTGCAGGTACAGACCATGATATTTTGATTTTTGATTTGATTTGAAATGGTTTATTTAAAGCAATCAAATAAGAATAATAATAAAAAAAAACTTTACAATCATCAGTTATACATTCATACAAAACGAATCAAACTTTGGATAATTAGACATATTAATAAATATTGCTTGAAAGGGAGCAGAATGAAGTGAACTTATATAATCCCACCCGTTATACTGTAACCATTTTACTACATGATTTATCAATATCTGGTTTTATCAGACAGAATTAAGAATCCTGAAATTTCAATAAATCACATGACAAGATGAATTACTTAATTACTATGTAAAAAATAACTATTTTAGAAATCAACATGACAAATGCAGATCAGTCATCTGAAATATATGCAGATTATGTTACTTATAAAGTCATTGATAAGATTAAAAAATAATACTATGTCAGTAAAATAGACAACACTGTTTCAGGAATTTTCATAGCAAAATTTCATCAAGTATCAAAAGTTAAAAACATGTGCAAAATTATGTCACATTAGGAAAGATTTTTGAATCAATTTATCAATTTTTTTGGAGCAAGTGAAGTAATATCATTAAACATCCATCAATTTAACCATTTTCAATAAGTGATTAATCATTTGTTTTACTTTGTTTTTATATAATAAGGTAATGCTGTAAGGGAAAATAAAAAGGGTCCATAATCTGTCGACTGTCCAAGGTTGGTATTTCTTCTTCTGCTGAATAACAGCTGATCTTCTGGGTTTAAACAGTTTCTAGTTCTCTTTGATGTTATGTCTGCAGACATTAGATTCAGGTCCATATCCTTCTTCAGCTGATATCAGCGGCGGTGAAAGTTGAGGTCAACTTGTCTGTAGATCAGAACTTTGCTGAAAATCTGGTCACTTCAGACGTATGGAGAAAGTGAGGAATCCAGGTGTCATATTTCTTGAAATTATTTGACTCTTTGATTTATTACTCCATGTTGTTTCAGACGACCGTGATCAGACACTTCTCAAAGTCCTTCATGGTCTTCACAACCAGAACCTTGGACCGGTCCTCTGGACCGAGTGGTTTGACGTAAATCCTGCAGCCTTTAACCCAAGTGTTCTCAATCTGCTTACGCTTCCTGAGAAGCCGTGCATGTTTTGAGATTTCAGCATTCCTTCTGGTCAGATGGTCGTTCAGATAAGCAGTAGATCCTTTCAGATTATTCCTGAGGTTCATCAGAGCTAGCTTGTGTTTGTGATTCACAAACCTGATGAGGATCTCTGGTTTATCCGTCTCCTTTCTCCTGGGGAGCAGGTGGCAGGTCTCCATGGTGTTGAGATCCAGGGAAATGATTCCACTTGGTGTTCCAGAGTCTCTCCACTGCTCTCCATTTCAGAACTACTAGCAATGCTAGTGCTATTAGCATTAGCATTGCTAGCTCCGGCTGCATTTAGCTTTGCCCGAGGTCTGATGGGTACTCCAGTGAGAATGACATTATTCATCCTTACTTGCTGTTCCACATCGTCCAGTCTTTTCTCCAGAATGTCGACCCGGTTTTCTAGTTGCTCGTTTTTAACACGGAGCCTCAGGAATTCTTCCAATAGCACTAAGAGCAGAGTTAGCTTTGCGTTAACTTGTTCCATAAAGGGATACAACGTAGCTTTGATATCATCAAGAATCTTTTTAAGGCCTTCGTAGTCAGTGTTTTCATGGTCAGCTCTCTCTTTTTTGGAGAAAATCAACTTTTTAAGTCATTTGAAGACAGTTGTATAGCCCCCACGTGTCCGTGTTGTCACCCGGAACCGGATAAAAAAATATTTATATATCATCTGCAAACAGACAGAGGATTTTGGGATCTTCAAACACGGACCTCTGCAGGGCAGAATAGGAAGTGCAGCTTGATGTCTGAATGGAGGACATGTTTGATCTTCATCAGATGGAATGAGAGGCTGTAAAGTGAGGAAAAACATCTGAACAGCTTTGATCCTTTTCTGCTGCTTTTGCTCTGACGTTGCTTCAATTCTGCTTCAAAACGTTTGGATTTCAACTCCTTTCATGGATTTTCTTCGGAGCAGATCTACTGGTTTCTGGACATGAAGGAAAACAGGTCAAAGGTCAAATGTCAGTTCATCCAGATGTTTAGTTTTAGTCCAGAAAAACAGCAGAAAAGAGAAGTTGGTTCCGATACACAGAGTCCTGCAGGGATCAGAGTCCTGATCCTGCTGCAGACAGAACCCGTTACTGTTTACTGAAATCATGAATGAATGTTTTCTGAAGATCATCAATCATTTCTAGACACTGGACTTTGTTACTTGAAGAGAATCTATTTGATCAGAACCGGATTACAAACACTGTAAAACTATAAAATGAATGAAGTCAGTAGGGGTGGGATCATATAAGCTTGCTTCTTTTCACTCCATTTAAGCAATAAATCAAACTCTACTTATACTTCAGTCAATGATCACTGTATTTAATTAAGCAAATGTGATTTAAGTGACGTTTTTGTTTTAGTTTCTGTCTTTTTAATCTATGCATTTCATCATTTCTGTAATGAGTTTGATAAATATGTGTAATTTCTTTATTGCTTTGACTACAATGCTTGAAATATTGAAATCAATCAATCAATCAAAAAAAACTTCTCAGAACATTTGAATCTTCATCTGACTGAAAGGAGAAAGACTTTTCTGCTCCAGCAAACAAAGCTTTGATGAAGCTGTTGAGGATTGAAGATGAAGCTCCAAAGCAGAAGCTTGATCCTGATGTGATGATGATGATGATGATGATGATGAGGGTTTCCTCTGCAGGTGAAGGTGTGTGTGAGCTGATGTGGATCCAGTGAATCCAGCAGCATGGATCAGTGGGAGGAGCCACAGGAGGGAGCCCCTCCCTCTAAAAGCAGAGATGGTAACCATGACAACCAGAACAAAGCTCAGAGGTGAGATGAACATCTCCAACTGTCCATGATCTTCTCCATGTCAGAGTTCAGGACTCACACCAGCAACCTGCATTCTCCACAGGAACCAACCTCGACCTGGATCTGGACCTGGATCAGGACCCAGCTGTGTGTCCATACTGAGTGACAGATCAGAGGATTATGTAGATGCATTCAAAAACAGCCGTTCAAGAGTGAAACAGTAAGTGTTTGTCAAATACATGTCATGAATGTAACGGATGGACAATGATTGATTGAAGTTTTTCCCACAGTGACAATCCCTGCATGCAGTGTCACACAGTTGTCAGAAGGGGGCGTTAGAACAGAATGTCTCACTGCAGATCAGTCTGTTCATGATCTGAGTTCAATAGTTCAACATGAAGAGAATCTGATGAACAGAAGAGATGAGTTTCTAATAAAACTATTGTTTGTCCATCAGGATTCAAAAGAGACCTGGATCTGGATATGGATCTGGATCCAACTGTGTTTCCTACAGGAGTGACTGGTCAAAGGGTCATAATCCAGACTTCAAGGACATCCATTCAGGACTGGAACAGTAAGTGTTTGTCAGAGTTAAAGGATTCTGGATTCTAGTTCAGATGATCTGTAGTTTTCAGATGAAGGACTTGAGGTCTGGTTCAGTTCTGGATCTCTCTGATCAGACTCACTTGGAGCATCATGTGTGTGATGAGATCTTTTCAGTTGAGTCTTCTGAGAGTCTCTGAGAGACATCAGAGATGTTGGAGAAGAAAACATGTTGACTGCTGACTCTGACTGACAGCAGCTCCAGTCTGATTCCAACCAAATCAGGAGAAAAGTTCCAGTTTTCTCTGCTTTGCTAGATTTTCTTGGTGGAAATGTCTGACTTTGGTTTCATAGTGTGGCTGATTTCTCCAAGTCTGACAGTTCCACTGGTTTCTTTTTCTGCAGAAGATTCAGATGAACATGTTCTCCTCAGTCCAGAAATGCTTGAAGAATCTTTTTTTCTCTGTAGAAAAACCTCCTCATAAATGTAGCTGCTGTCTCCAACAGCTAAACCGTGTTGATCTCCATGAATTAGATCAAGTGTTCAGATGTTTCAGACTAAATCTAACCTTTCTGGAATCTAGATCTAGTCTGCTTTGGAAAAACCTCATTCTGATGATGAACTAAACAAAGTTAGAACAGAAATGACATTTCTGGAAGAAAAATATAGGATAAATGTATCTTTCTTTACACAACAATTTACTAAAAAAACCTTCAATGTTGAAAACAGATTTCTATAAAGTAATGTTGATGAAACAAAAATATAAATATAATTATTTGCATAATTATTCACTCCTTCAGGTCAGTATTTAGTAGATGCACCATTGGCTGCTCTCTGGAGTTTTGCTCCATTCGTCTTTGTAAAACTGTTCAGGTTCTGTCAGGTTGGGTGGATACTGAACATGAACAGCCTTTTCCAAGTCCAGCCACAGATTCTCTATGGGTTTAGGTCTGGGCTTTGACTCGGCTGCTCCAGAACATTGACCTGGTTCTTTTTCAACCCTTCCTGTTGGCTTTTGCAGTTTGCTTTGGATCATTGTCTTGCTGGAATAGAAATCTCCTCCCAAGCCGTAGTTCTCCTGCAGACTGAAAAAGCTTGTCCTCCATGGTTTGAGTATATTTTGAAGCATTCATTCTGCCCTCTATCTTTACAAGCCTTGGAGGGCCTGCTGCTGAGAAACATGCCCACATCATGATGCTGCAACCACCATGCTTCACAGTGGGATGGTGTATTTATGATGATGTGCAGTGTTTGGTTTCCATCAAACATATAGTCTAGTCTGATGGTCAAAAAGCTCAATGTTGGTCTCATCAGACCAGAGAATCTTCTTCCACTTGATCATGGAGTCTTCCACATGTCTGTTGGTGAACTGTAGTTCAGCTCTAATCTGTATTTTCTTCATCAGTGTTTCTCATTGCCACTCCCCTATAAAGCTTTGACCACTGAAGAACCTGGAAGCAGTTTCTCCATGACAGTCTCCCTCGTCTCAGCAGCTGAAGCTTTTAACTCCTTCACAGTAGTTGTAGGAGGCGGCTTCTCTCACAAGTCCCCTTTTTGAACGGTCACTCATTTTATGAGGGCAGCCTGATCTGAAGATCCAGATTCACACATGTGCCGTATTCCTTCCATTTCTTGATGATTGCTTTCACTGAACTCTGGGGGATGTTCAATGCCTTGGACATTTTTTTATCCATCCCCTGACTTGTACCTTTCAGCAACCATTTCTCTGAGTAGCTTGGAGTGTTCCTCTGTCTTCATGGTAGCCAGAAATACCACTCCACCACTATCTGGCTACCCTTCATAGACTGCTGTTTTTATAACTCAGTCACTTGGGACACACCCACACCACTCAGGTAATCTTCATTTCAATAATTTTGAGACTATTGGACCTCACCTCTGGCTCATCGGCCCCCCAGCCGTCAACCACACTTGAACAGAATTATTTAATAAAATCCTTCCTGAATCTTGTAATCAGTCAGTGGATGATTCTTCATTATATGAAGTAGGGGGGTGTATTGGCAAGAGTCTGGCAATATGATGTGTATCCTGATATTGTACCAGAACACTTTTTTCCCTTTTAAATATGACTCAGAAAAAACTCTACCTGAATATCAATACGTCTTCCACTGTAATAAAATGGTCAAATTCAGTTTATTTAGTCATCACAATGTTAAGAACTGCAACTGTATCTCATCTAGAAGTTTATTTTACTAAAGCAAATTCATGGTGCTTTTATTTTGGTAACTGACAATATAGGGATGGGTACCGAGCCCCAGCATTGAAGCAGCCCCGGGGCCGCATTCTTCAAGACCGCAGTATCATTAAGATCTGACCTGAACGGTTCTGCTATCGGTACTGGAGTTACTTCTTGTTTTTTTGTTGTGTCCCACAAGCGTTATCTGCCATATTTAACTCACCAAGTCAGTCAACTTTCCGTTAATTAATGATTATATTAATTTCGGTATTCTCGTTGAAGCGGAGAGCTCTGTCTGTCTATTTGTGTGCAAGGGGGGCGGGGCTGTTGTTCAGACAGCAAGCGCCGCGCGCACACACACACAAGACAAGGCAGCGCACACACAGTCAGTGGCGATCTTGTAGGGGACACGCGAGCGCCCTAGACTAAGAACTAACGTTTCTGCGTAAAATTAATGAAGTTTGCATCAAGGAGCCCCGACCATCCTGTCACCTTGCTGCTACGATGACCCTATGTTACGCTGTCTGTGTAGAACGCGCTGGGGCAGGGGCAGCGCGGTGGTGGTGGGGGTGGGGGGTTTGCACGCGGACTAGACAACAAACAGGTAGAGGGGCCGGGCTTAGATTCACCGCTTATGATAATAGACCCGCGACAAACTAACAGCTGCTTCCCTTACTTAATAATAATTAATAACTAATGATAGTTGTCATCCGTAAAGTCTATTCAAGGTTGTGGAAAATGGACAAAAGATCAAAGGAAACATCATGCTCATAAAGAATACAAATAATTAAATTAAATAATTAAATTCTCATGTATAAAGTAAAATGTTTTGTTAAAAAAGCAGTGTTGTTGCATAATGAGGAAATAAAACGCTTCATGTTCTTACTTTGTTATTTATTTATTTATGTTTCGTCCTCAAAAAGTATTGATAACAGTACCGTTAAAATACCGGATCGATAAGCTGTTTCAATAAGAGTAGTAGTACCGTTAAAACCTTAACCTTAACCTCTGCTGTAAGACGCTTGCGGCCACACCTCTTTGCGGAAGTCTTTGGAACATAAGTCAAAAAACTCGAGAGGGGGCGCAACTCACCGGTGGCTGAATCACACTAACAGGTGATTGGGAGTCTTTTTCTATCTGACAATCAACTCTGGGCCGCAGCTGCGCGCTGTCGTCATGGAGACGGAGCCGCGTGTGTCAAAGGGAAGGGGAGGGGTGGTGGGCGCAGACCATTTTTTTATGGATTGAGGGTTTTTTGGAGGATTTCTACTGTTGGTGGCGGTCAAGATGGGGACCGGTGCAGAAGCAACGCTTTTTGGTTAAGTGAAGAAACTATCCTCTATCCCTTACAACCAAACTTTAAGTAACAAAAGTACACGCAACAGAAATCTAAAAGAATCAAGAACAATCTCCAAGAATTTAAGAGAAACCACCTCTCTTCTAAAACTATCTATTACCGCTGTGTGTGATCTGGACAACGGCTAAGCTAAGCTAAGCTAAGTTAAGATGGCTACACTGCAGTCTGTGAAACCCGTTCTAGCTCATCATGAAGCCAAGCGACCAAAACCCAAAGCAAAAAGGAAGAGAGCCTGCCGTCCGTGAAGAAGGTATGGAGTTCGGAGTTCCTCTTGATATTGAGAAAACAGCTAGCTCTCCATCTGCTGTCTCTGCTCCAGCTGCTGCTAGCTCTGATCATGACTACACTAGCTCCGGTCTGCCGCCTGACTCTACTCCAGATACGCCAGTTAAACCTAAGGAAAAAAGGGCAAAGAGTTGCAATGTCTCTGTCAGAGTTACAGAACAACATTCTGGACGCAATTAACATGCGGGCTGATAATCTAGAAGGCCTCATCAACAAAAATACTTTAAGTATTGAGGGCCTGCAGAAATCCCTGGACTTTGCCTTTGCAGAAGTTGAAACTCTGAAAGTGGAGATGAAAGAAGTCAAAACTGGGGGGGCTTTAATGTTGCTCTGGATGGTCTGTTAGACAGATGGCCCCCTAGAACTAGTAACTATGGCCTCCAGTTTAATACAATTCATGCAGAAATTTCAGTTAGTAGATATATGGAGACAAAAGAATTCTAATGTAAATTCTTTTACCTGGAGCAATAAATCCCAGACCAGCTTTTCTCGCATAGATTTTTGGCTGGTTTCAAGCTGCCTTGATGAAAATTGTATAAATGTGAAAATTCTCACCACTCCTTTAACTGATCACAAAGCTATTTCAATCCAGATCTTTTTAAATCCAAACACTTGTTACAGAAATACATAACACAAACATACTCTGTTTCAACATAAAAAAATGTGAAATATTTGCTCTTAAACACTGCGACGTCCTCTCTATCTGTAATATTCCAGTGAAAGAGTCCATCCCCTACCTAGGAATTACCTTCTCTAAAGATAAAAAAGCCAGATGCCAGTTAAATTTTGACCCAATTATTAATAAAACACAGACAAAGCTGAACCAGTGACTCCAGAGAGATTTATCATTGAGAGGCAGAGTTTTGCTAACTAAAGCTGAGGGAATCTCCTGCCTAACGTACGCAGCTTTATCCCTCAATGTGGACAAAAAAGTTCTGAAAACCATTGACAAAATGCTATTTAACTTTATTTGGAGGAACAAAAAACCATTACATTAAAAAAACTGTTGTAATGAACACTTACGATAAGGGTGGTCTTAACTTTCTAGACCAGTGTTTTTCAACCAGTGTGCCACGGCACACTAGTGTGCCGTGGCACTGTGGCACTGTTTTTTATCCTTTTTTTCTTTTTTGGATGCTGGTGTGCCGCGGGAGTTTTGTCAAAGTTAAAGTGTCCCGTGGCTCAAAAATGGTTGAAAAACACTGTTCTAGACTTTTGTACATTAAATAATACCTTTAAAATTAATTGGCTAAGACATTTTATTAAGAATCCGACTTCAATCTGGAATTTTATACCAAATTACATTTTCTCCAAATTAGGAGGCATAAACTTTCTTTTATTCTGTAACTATTATGTACAAAAGTTTTGAATTAAGCTTTCTAGCTTCCATAAACAAATGTTACTTTCCTGGTCACTCATCTACAAACACAATTTTTCTCCTCACATATACTACATATGGAACAATAAAGACATTACTTATAGACATAAATCTTTATTTTATCCATCATGGTTTAATCAAAACATCCTTCTGGTTCATCAGCTGTTTAATTCAAATGGATCTTAATGTCACATGAAGAATTCTGCTTCAAATACTCCATCAAAATACCTAAAACCGAATTTAACTTTGTTTTGAAAGCAATTCCTAAATGTATTATTACATTATTCAAAAGCTCATCATTGCAGAGTCCAACTTTATTACCAATTGATCCGACTAAAATAGAAATAGGCTAAAGTTGTTTTTCTTCTTCACGTAACACAAATTGCCGTAAACGCTCACTCTTCCAGAAGGATGTTGTTTCCATTCCTTACGTAGTTCCTCATTGGAATAATTCAGTTTATCATTTAGAATGGAAAAAGATTTGGAATTTACCAGCTAAATACTTTTTAACCAATAAAGTGAAAGAAATCTCATTTAAACTAATCCATAAATTCTATCCAACCAAACTATATCTGCAAAGGTTCAAAGAAGATATTGATGTTGCCTGCTCTTTTTGTCAAGAACACCCAGAAGATGCTGGACATTTATTCTGGTCATGTCCCTTTTCCACTACTTTTTGGTCTAAAGTTTGTCATTTCATATCCGCCCACATTGACCCAGGCTTTCGCCTGTACTTGGAAAATGTTATGTTTGGCATCACCCACTATCCATCTCATAAAAAAGAATAGTTGTACATCATTAACCTTTTTTTGTACTTATGCAAATGGACATTCATAAATCAAAAGTTACGAATCATACCCCTCATTTCTCAGCCTTTATCAATGAGTTCAAATATTACATTAAAGGCCCGTACACACCGGGACAAATTTCGTGCGCGATATTCGCCAACGTTTAACGCCTCGTAACTAAACAAAGGTCACCAATGTGAGTGTGCACACTGACGTGAAAAAGCGCCACGCGTCAAAGCGTCACTTTTTAAAAAACGCCTCGGGTTCGTTTTTTTGGTTTGACGCTCCGCGTCAAAAACTATACGACCAATGAGAATGGCGTTTTTGCACACGTGTCTGGAGCTTCTGAAGTTACAGTAAAACACAACTTGGGGGCGCTCAAACACAAAACTGCCTTGCTGAGCACACATACCAGCGAAGAAGATAGACGCCAAGTAGCGTCTACACTGATGCAAAGAAATAATGACGGACATTCTAAAATATCCCCGAAAACGCTCATGATACATTTTCAGCTCTTGTACCAGTCGATAAAACTCACCATGTTCTCTTCTCGTGACTATGGGATGTACCCAAAATCGGCGTCTTTTCCGGCGTCTTTCATCATTCAACAGAACAATAATTTCTTCATCACTGGAACTGGAGCTACTGCTGCTGGAAATATTCATGTTTTCTTTGTTTGATTCTGACAAGCGCGTAAATACTGGCTCTCTACTTCTGAGTAAAAAGCAACTTTAAGAAGCGTAAAGTTGTGCAGCGCCACCTTGTGTACAGGAGTATTTCTGTTTTACATTAAGTGCCATCTAATGTCAGGGAATGAAATTGCATGTTCGCTCGGCTCATCGTCAGCGAAAATCGCCTGGGTGTGAACACAAAAAACGTGGCGAAAAACGCTGGCGAATAACGCCTGGCGAATATACGTCCCGGTGAGTACGGGCCTTAAGACAATAAGAAACTCTGATAAGAAAGCCATCAAACATTTGAACTGTGTTTCCGTTTCAATATATCTGCGTAAAATGTAATAACCCACTGGCTTGTTCCTTCGTTGTTCCTGTTTACTGTTTAACATTGTTTTGTATTGAATTTTTACATTCAATAAAGTTTGAAGGAAAAAAAATACTGTTGGTGTTGCACAAAATTAGGGAAATGCCAAATATTTTTTGGAATAATCCCACTGATGAGTTCTATGATTTGGTTTGTAATGTTTGATAAGACCTAAAAATAGTATTCACAATGAGCTTTTTTTTTTTTTTTTTTTTTAAATCTAATCACTCTGATATGTTTCACAAAGATACACACAGGACGTCCCACACCAATAAACTATTTCTAAAAATGAAGCAGGAGTCCAGATCTAAAAAATGATAAAAGACCAAAGAAAATAGAATTATTCGATTGGTTATTTCTTTTTATTAATATTTCCAGTCTTTCTTTGTTTTGTCCTGCAGCATCTTCATATTTGTATCATTTTGACAGAATATATTTCTATGGAGAGCAAAATATTATAAGTTATTTAAGGTTTAACTTGAGTTATTCTGGATTAATGTTCCTGCTTTTATTCATATTTATGTTCAAAAAGTTCAGTATTAAAGGTGTAAAAGTTTAGCTTTAGTGTGTTCAGTAAATGTTTATCTTCTTTGGCCCAAAACTATGGAGTCCTATACTGTTCATAATTAAATAAATAAATATTCAATTAAATAAATAAATATGGCCTCATGAAAATACACAATCAACCAATGAATCTCTCATAAATATATAAAAAGATCATGAAATTTTGAAAAACCTGCACATAGATTTTAAATTAGCAATTATATTATTTAATATATTTCATTTTGCTTTAAAAACCTGTTCATTATTTTAAAACAGCATTTTAAAATATTCATTTTTAATCATCTGGAATATTACTATAATTCTACTTCTTTTTTCAGAACCTTGGATTTCAAAATCAATATTTTCCAAAGTAGCTTTGATTTATTTCATGTTGCTGTTTTTCACAATGGCGTATTTATTTCATGAACAGCTTTTTCAGCAGAATGGGTCTATCTGTCAATCAGTGAAAGTGGGCGGGCTCTAAACGCTCATTGACTCATCCATGGAAATCGACTCATATTCCTCGATACTCGCTCAGCGGTGTGCCAGTCAGAGATGACATATTTCAGCGATATCCACGCGGCTTTGCTGACATTAGAGATCAAATAGAGACAAACAATCTGTCTGCTGCAGAAGATGCAAACATGGACGACTCTGTTTTTGTAGTTTGAGGGTTTGTGTGGACCAAAGGGAGCTCCGGTTGTCCACGTGTCGAAGTTCCCCGTGAAACACTCCTGACTGTCACGTCATTCACTCAGCTCTTCTTTGCTCTGCAGCTAACAGCTCTATGGCAAGCCATGCCATACCAGTTCTGCTGTCTGTGCTCACAGATCCAGTCTGACGTCATCGTGCCTTATGTCACCTCACAGGAGGCGAGCTGGCGGACTGACAGTCAGACCAGGCAGCAGCAGATAGCGGAACAAGCCTGCTCGGGCCTCCTGAACCTTATGATATTTTTTCTATTTTCATAGAGACAATGATTATAAATCAGGTCCTCTGGTTTTTTTTCCCCCTCTCGGGGAAAATGTTGAACCTTTCCTGCGAAAGTTTCTCTTTCTGGTTGTAAAACGCAACGGAGATCCGGGGTTTGCTTTGGGATCACTTCCCCGTTCAGATGCTTCCAGAGCGGGTTATTAAAAGATTCAGTCTCTATACTTTGGATATACTTTTTTATCATTACTTTCTCGGGGAACTGAACAACAGACCCTTAACTTGCGCTCACACACACACTTTTGCGCTGGGCTCTCTGATTTACACGTAATTTTTACGTAGTTTGACTGCAGGACCTGAAGCAGAGCCTCTCTGGGATGATCTCATGAACTCAAACATGGAAACATTGTTATCATGTGGAACTATTTAAAATAAATAAACCTGATCTCTTAACATTCTCCATGTACATTGTGCATCCATGCATTTTAGGTGAGATAAACACAGCCACAGCTCCAAGTGGCTATCAGGCTAAAGCGTTAGCTGCTAGCTCCTCCCACACGCGGTATGGTATGTTTATTGAACTCCAGTTCATAGAAGTTTTGTGGAACTCCAACAACCACTCAGCCTAACTTAGACCACTACTAAATGTTCAAGATGAAAATTGCAGAACCGACCCCAAAATCACCCGAATTATGCACACTCGCCCAAAGCCACTTTTATCCGCAAATTTAGAACCAAAACTGCCCAATTTCTGGTAACACTGTGGATGTGTTGAGGTGCACACTCCCCCTAGTGTTGAGGAGTGGGCATTGCGCCGTCACGTTTGGTGAAGCATCTTCGATCGATGTAGTCTATGGAGTGATATTTCTGCCACCACGTTACTCACAAAAGTGTCTCCGCCTTGTCTGGTTTGATTGACTCAGACTCATTCTCCTGAATAAACTCTTTATGAAATAAATAAACCCTTTGTGAAAAACAGCAACATGAAATAAAAACAAAGCTTCTTTGAAAAATATTGATTTTGAAATCAAAGGTTCTGAAAAAGAAGTAGAATTATAATAATATTCCACATGAATAAAATTAATATTTTAAAATGCTGTTTTAAAATAATGAACAGGTTTTTAAAGCAAAATGAAATATGTTGAATAAAATAATGGCTAATTTAAAATCTGTCTGCAGGTATTTCAAAATTTCATACATAATGTTCTGGGAGCACAGCGTCTACGCCCCGCCCCTCATTTGAGCGGTCTTTCGTCAGACGGAGACCGACAGGTGCACGTGCTCCACATTTCAAATGTTGGCGGATTTTGTTGACTGCGACGTGGATCACAAAGGTAAGTTTGAAGTGAAACAAACTTTCTACGTTCCTGGTGGCTCACCTAATTAAGTTAGTCCTCACTTATAGCAGCTGCGCTAGCAAATGGTGTATTTTCTAGTTAAGTTAACGGCCTAGCTAACTTTGCTATATCACTGTATGTCCGTTTAGCCTGGAAATGCGCCATTTTACTTGAAGGCATGTTTTTAGCAAAGCAACCTGTGGTGAAGTTCATGCTGGAAGGAGTGAATTTCATGATACTGCCCGTCATGTTGTCTGCCCTCCCCCGCCGTTTTAGCTTCATACTGACCCAATGAAATGACCGAAGTGTGATTTGAAATGATTCTGTTTTTGCACGAATCCCATTAAATGTATTTAGAAAAAATCTGTGGCGGTTTCTGTCTGCAGCACTCAGTTTACTCAAGTTTCCATGTCGACCTGTTTCAATGCGACACCGAGCTGACACGGTGGCCCCACAACGTCTGCGGACTGTGTGTGTGTGTGGGGGGGGTCAGCGGCACTCAAGTAACTTCCAGGTTTTGACCATGGCGCCATAGTAATAATATGAATGTTAAGAGAGTCTTTGCTGCTCGTCATATTTCTGTTTTCCTTTAGACTTGAACAGGAAGTCAGAACCGGAGAAGCATCAGACTTTGAATGACCATAAGCAACTACAGGACACCTGGCCATACAGGTAATATTACAAAAAACTGTTCATGTCATTTGTAATATATGTACATTAAAATAAAGAAATATGACTCTACATCCTTGAGTAAATAACATGATCAAAGAGTATGAGGTATCTGATGATCATCATGACCATATTTCAATGATTGACTTGCCTTGTAATATGGTTTGTACTTCTGATATTTTATTGAAGGTCAAATATTCTTTACACTTGTGATTTTTAAAGGAGAAAATAGGTGCATATCTTTTATATTAGACTTTTAAGTGATTTATTTTATGCATTTTATTCTCTTACCCCTTTTTTCAAATGATCTTTAGCTGTTAATGAATTATTACTGTTATTTTAGGAGCCTAAAGGCCCGTAGACACCTGAACAAATTTCGCCCGCGCTATTCTCCGACGTTTAACGCCTCGTGAGTAAACAAAGGGCACCAATGTGAGTGTGCACGCCGACGCAAAAACGCCACGCGTCAAAGCGTCACTTTTTAAAAAACGCCTCGGGTTCGTTTTTTTTGGTTTGACGCTCCGCGTCAAAAACTATACAACCAATGAGAATGGCGCTTTTGCACGTGTCTGGAGCTTCTGAAGTTACAGTAAAACACAACTTGGGGGCGCTCAAACACAAAACTGCCTTGCTGAGCACACATACCAACGAAGAAGATAGACGCCAA
The DNA here is from genome assembly GCA_037389245.1 of Oryzias sinensis. NCBI lineage: Eukaryota > Metazoa > Chordata > Actinopteri > Beloniformes > Adrianichthyidae > Oryzias > Oryzias sinensis. The sequence goes on along the minus strand of CM074509.1, from coordinate 22,038,142 downwards.
GTAGCGTCTACACTGCCGCGAAGAAATAATGACGGACATTCTAAAATATCCCCGAAAACGCTCATGATACATTTTCAGCTCTTGTACCAGTCGATAAAACTCCCCATGTTCTCTTCTCGTAACTATGGGATGTACCCAAAATCGGCGTCTTTTCCGGCATCTTTCATCAACAGAACAATCATTTCTTCATCGCTGGAACTGGAGCTACTGGTTCCTGAAATATTCATGTTTTCTTTGTTTGATTCTGACAAGCGCGTAAATACTGGCTCTCTACTTCTGAGTAAAAAGCGACTTTAAGAAGCATAAAGTTGCGCAGCGCCACCTTGTGTACAGGAGTATTTCTGTTTTACATTAAGCGCCATCTAATGTCAGGGAATGAAATTACATGTTCATTCGCCTCATCGTCAGCAAAAATCGCCTGGGTGTGAACACAAAAAACGCTGGCGAAAAACGCCTGGCGAATATTCGTCCTGGTGTGTACGGGCCTTAACTGTACTTCAGTTCTACCTGTTTTTACTGATTTTTTTCCCTCAGTTGTTGTTGTTTTTTTTTAGCTCCAGTGTTTTCCCCATTGGGACCTTTCACACAGAATAGTTCTGGTCTACCATCACAGTTGCCGTCCCATTGATGGCTCCTGCCTGGGGGGGTGGAGGGCTCTGCACTACTGTGCCCCCAGGCCAGGGTTGTGGGTGTTGACCTCTCTAGTCATGCATGGCCCCCAAACATGTCTTTGTCTCAGGGTTAGCCCCTGTGAACAATCTTGTTGAAATAAAAAATTGCCATATAAATATTGTTTACATGACACTAGATTGAGGATACTTCTTTTTATTTTAACATTTTTCCTCTTAGCTGTTTTTTTTTTTTTTTGGAATCTATTCTTAATTATTTCTAATTACAGCTTCTTCTTTTTCCTCAGGATTTCAGGGGAGAAACAGTGAAAGAGGACTGAAGTAATCTCTTCAAGATTGTGGTGGTCCATCCCAATGTGACCCGGGACAACCCAGACCCTGAGTGGGTCAGTCATCATTGAGGGGCCAGAAGTTCTGGAGGACTGCAGAAGTCTGACAAACGCTGGCTGTCATCTACACGTATGCTGTCAATTTAAGCTACCTGATGAAATTGAAATATGCCTTTGAATTTATTATTGATAATTATTTTTAATTCTACACTGCTTTACTTTTGCGGTTGATGCTGATCTCTGTACTTCCTTCTTGCATCTTCTAGACGTATGTATATTTGTACTGTTTTAAAATTTGCTAACAAGAGATTCTATGGCCGTGTCTGTGTGCAATGTTATGTAGATGTTTTATCTATGCAACTTCTAATGTTAAATAAAAATGTCTTTCAAATATTCCTAAAGCTGCAAGTATGTGTTTTGGGAAAATATAGAATTATATTTAATAGAATAGTAAAAATATGTACTTGATTAAATTATTATTACTAACATATCATTTATAAATATTACTTAATAATTACATAGAATATAACAAAATAAAAATGAGTAAAATCCACAAAGAAACATCAGTAATATTTACTTAGGTTTTGTAATTAGATGCAACAATCTGAGTGAAATTTACTTGTGCATTTTTATAAACAATACGTGGTTCTAGTAAGTAAATTTGGCTTAAAAATTGCCTGAGTACAATTTTCATGCACTTTCTGAGTGAAAAAACTCTCCTAACTTTTTTTAAGCAAACGTCACTCCAAATATGTTTCAGTGTGATCGAGGAAATAAAGTTCAGTTTATTCCAACATGAACGTTGATCCTCCAGAACCTTAAAACTGTTCAGGAGTCTGAACGGTGATTCAAAAATAAAGAAACAATAAAGTGATGATGATGAGGCAGCATGACAGGATGAAGAGCTTTAATGCGTCTCAGATGCTTTATTCCCATCAGTCTGCTCTGCAGCTGCAGCTCCACTTTCTCACACGTGGAAGTAAACACGGATTTCACCGCTCATCACCATGACGATGGTCTTTATTCAGAGCTTTGGACACATCACTGTGATCCATCAGAACTAGAATCTACAGCTGGGAGGTTCTGCAGAACTTTGGCCCGCTTTGCAGACAGCATTTTGTCTCTGTGCATTAGCTGCTGTGCAGCTGCAGAGCTTCACTGTAGAGCCCTGCGCGGGACTATTTTCTTCATCCCGCTCCCGCCCGCACCCGCCGAATTTTTGACCAACCCCGCCCGCTCCCGCAACGTATGCGTTACACTCCCGCCCGCACCCGCAAAACTCATAGGATTTAATCCCGCACAGAGATGCATTGATTTTGTATCGTCTCCCGTCCCGCAGGAAAAAAACACGTATTTTTATTGATATTATTACAGAGATTCATGTCCCTCCTCCAGCCTCATCTGTTCATGCATTCCTCTTTGTGTAATGTGCAACTTAATTATTAAATATATTTACACAAATCCTGTTCGATAAAAGTGTGTGTGTGCGCGCGCAGACAGACGGCCTGAAGCGCGCTGAACCAGCTGGTAAAGATGCAGGTCAAAGTCATTTGAATTTATGGAGGAAAAAAACATTAATGGTTCAACAGAGATGAAAATCTATGAATTAATTTGTCCTGACGGAAAAATACTTTTTTTTTTTTTAGCTTCAGCCTTTTCCCGTTTTTGCTGTTTTGCACCTCAGTGGGGCATCAGCAGGCAGATCTGAACACCATGCGTGTCTAACGATGAACCTCTACAACTAAACATTTACTGAACACACTAAAGCTAAACTTTTAAACCTTTTAAACTGAACTTTTTGAACATAAATATCAATAAAAACAGGAACATTAATCCAGAATAACTCAAGTTAAACCTTAAATAACTTGTAATATTTTTCTCTCCATAGAAAAATATTCTGTCAAAATTATACAAATATGAACATGCTGCAGGACAAAACAAAGAAAGGCTGGAAATATTAATAAGAAATTACAAATAAAATAATTCAGTTTTTCTGCTCTTTTATCATTTTTTAGAGCATTTTTTTTAGAGCTGGACTCCTGCTTCATTTTTAGCAATAATTTCTTAATGTGTGACGTCCTGTGTCTTTGTGAAACATATCAGAGGGATTAGATCTAAAAAATAAAACTTATTGTGATTAATATGTTTAGGTCTTATAAAACATTAAAGACTAAATCATAGAACTTATCAGTGGGATTACTCCAAATATATTTGGCATTTCCCTAAATCTGTGCAACACCAACAGCAGAAATCCTCCAAAAAACCTCCATCCATAAAAACTGGTCTGCGCTCACCCCCCCCCCCCCCCTTTCCTTCTCACACACGCGGCTACGTCTCTATGACAGGAGGCGCAGCTGCGGCTCAGAGTTGATTGTCAGATAGAAAAAGACTCCCAATCACCTGTTAGTGTGATTCAGCCAGCCACCGGCAAGTTGCGCTCCCCTCTCGAGTTTTTTGATTTATGTTCCAAAGACTACCGCAAAGAGGTGTGGCCGCAAGCGTCTTGCAGCAGAGGGCGGTGGTCACGTGCGCGTCGGGTCTGCTGTGTCGGAGCAAGTATTATGGGAAATAATCCCCATTGCCTGCTTTTGTCGAAATTGGGTTGAGCACGGGTTTTTGTTCCACCTAATTCCTTTTCATGTGCCTGTTTTACGTTGTTTCACTCTGAGTTATTTCATCTTTTTTTTTTTTTTTTTTGCACCATAAGTGTGAAGACAAAGTAGGAGGAAGACATTATTAAGAGTCTGATGTGTTAAAATATAAGTGTTAAGTGTCGGAAGCTGAAGCAATTTCAAATTAAAAGCTCTAAGTTTCCTCTTTGAAAATAGTTGGTACCACATTGTGTGTAACGCATCGGGCACGGCAAATGCCGCCCCCTATGGAGTGCCACCCTGGGCGACCGCCCACATCGCCCATATCAAAAACCGCCACTGCTGTCAGGAAACCTCTGCTTCTTCCTGATCCCGTCAGTGTTGCCAGATAGATTGACAGCTCTTTCATCCTTCTGCTGCGCTAGAGCGTCCCGACTAACATGTTATGCTGTGACCGTATTTTGCGCTCTCTGTGTAGAATACACTGTGAACAGGTGAACAGGTAGAGAGGAAAAGCAGGTAAAGAGGCGGAGGAGGGGCTTTGGCTTCAGATTCTGTCAGAGATGCAAACACGGCGTCAGATTCAGACGCAGCTTTCCCTGCAGGAGTTGAAGCAGAGACTTTCTCTGGGATGATTTTATGAACTCAAACATGGAAACATGATTACCAAGTAGAACTCTTCAAAATAATAAACCTGATCTCCACATTCTTTGTGTCTAGCATGCATTGATGCACACATCGCTCCACGTAGCGATCAGACCAGAACTTTAGCTGATAGCTCCGCCCATAGGTGACCGCGGTATCAGGCTTTAAAGAACACAATTTCTAAGAGGCGGGGCGTTGCACACCCCCAACAACAGGTTAGATGACAGAGGCCATTAGGCGTCTCTACCTGGTGCCTTCACGGAGCTTCAGTACATAAGACTCCAACAGCCGCTCAGCCTAACGTAGTCCGCTAATATATATTCATGAGATATTCATGGCAGCACTGATCCCGCGGAGTTTTATTTTTTGCCGCCCGCTCACGCCCGCAGCACAATTCAAACCGCCCAATCCCGCGAGATTTGGGTTGGGTTGGACAAAGCAGTAATGCACATTCTGACTGCACATACATACATGTGAATAACATCAGCCTTTTTTTCTGGACATGATTGTTTCCACGGTTTCACAGGAATGCTTGAAACATCATTTCTGCATTCCAAAGCCGTCCCCGGAGCTCAAACACTGTACTGAAGCCACTTTTCTGCTCCTCTGTTCTCCTGGGAGAGAGTTCTCTGGACTCAGGCAGCTCGCTATGACTGGAGTAGCCAGAAGTCCACAAGTGTCTGTATTGGTTTGTTAGGGAGGATGGTGTTAAACGCTGAGCTACAGTCCACAAAGAGCATCCCTGTTAGCTGTCCTCTAGCTCTAGGTGGGACAGAGCATCATGGAGGGCTGTGGTCACAGAGTCCTCTGTGGATGGACTGCCTCTTTAGGAAAACTGCTCAGAATCCAGACATGGGGGCAGCAGAGACATGAATCCAGCCTTTGGCTCCAAGACAGTCTAGACACTTCAGTGACTCTGTAGACATGGACAGAGAGGTGTTGATATGATCCATTGGTTTGCTGTTCTCCATCTGAACTGTGAACTAGAACATTCTAGCTGTGACATGACTCTAGTTAGTTTGGTTTCAGACAGAATGGAGCTGATTGCTGCTGATTCTCCACAGACTGGACCAGCAGAGCTCAGAGACTCCCAGTGGTCCGTCTGTCCATCAAACACAGCTGGACTCCATCTTTCTGGTCTGTACATGAACAACAACTACTTTCCATCATTCTGTCCACAGTCGTCTCCATGCTGCACTTTGCAGACCAGTGGATTGTCAGAGTGTCCAACATGGAGCTGATGTTTGGCTCCATGACTTCACTCTGATTGGCTCATTCATCTGGAATTCTGTTGCAGCTGCTGGAGGACAACATTGTCACTTTTGTCAAGAAGGAGCTGAAGAAGATCCAGAAGCTTCTGAGTCACAGGGAGGAAGAGGAGGAGCTGGAGGCTGAAGATGAAGAGCAGAGGAGCAGCAGAGAGTCAGTGATGAAGATCACAGTGAACTTCCTGAGGAGAATGAAGCAGGAGGAGCTGGCTGATGGACTGCAGAGCAGTAAGAGGATTTCTCTGAAGGTTTCAGCTGCTGAGAAATGAAGATTTCCTGATGTCTCAACAGGGATTCAAACCCTCATCATTCAGGGCTGCAGAGACTTGATTTACTGTTTGTTGTCTTCATTCAGGATCTGCTGCTGCAGTTTGTCGACATGAAGTCCAATCTGGTCTGAAGAAGAAGTTCCAGTGTGTGTTTGAGGGGATGGCTAAAGCAGGAAGCCCAACCCTTCTGAATGAGATCTACACAGAGCTCTTCATCACAGAGGGAGGAAGAGGAGAGCTGAATGAAGAACATGAGGTCAGACAGATTGAAGCAGCATCCAGGAAAGCAGACAGAGCAGAAACAAGCATCAGACAAGAAGAGCTCTTCCAACTCCCAGCTGGAAGACCAGAACCAATCAGAACCGTGATGACTAAGGGAGTGGCTGGCATCGGGAAAACAGTCTTAACACAGAAGTTCACTCTGGACTGGGCTGAAGGCAAAGCCCACCAGAACCTCCACTTCACATTTCCATTCACTTTCAGACAGCTGAATGTGCTGAAAGAGGAGAAGTTCAGCTTGGTGGAACTTGTTCATCACTTCTTCCCTGAAACCAAACAAGCAGGAATCTGCAGCTTTGAAGACTTCCAGGTCCTCTTCATCTTTGATGGTCTGGATGAGTGGCGACTTCCTCTGGACTTCCACAAGACTCGGATCCTGAAGGACCCTAGAAAGTCCACCTCAGTGGCTGATCTGCTGACAAACCTCATCAGGGGGAACCTGCTTCCCTCTGCTCTCCTCTGGATAACCACACGACCTGCAGCAGCCAATCAGATCCCTGCTGAGTGTGTTGACATGGTGACAGAGGTCAGAGGGTTCAATGATCCACAGAAGGAGGAGTACTTCAGGAAGAGGTTCAGAGATGGAGAGCAGGCCAGCAGGATCATCTCCCACATCCAGAGATCCAGAAGCCTCCACATCATGTGCCACATCCCAGTCTTCTGCTGGATCACTGCTACAGTTCTGGAGGATCTGCTGAAGAGCAGAGGAAGAGGAGAGCTGCCCAAGAGCCTGACTGAGATGTACATCCACTTCCTGGTGGTTCAGGCCAAAGTCCAGAAGGTCAAGTATGATGGAGGAGCTGAGACAGATCCTCACTGGAGTCCAGAGAGCAGGAAGATGATGGAGTCTCTGGGAAAACTGGCTTTTGAGCAGCTGCAGAAAGGAAACCTGATCTTCTATGAATCCGACCTGACAGAGTGTGGCATCGATATCAGAGCAGCCTCAGTGTACTCAGGAGTGTTCACACAGGTCTTTAGAGAGGAGAGAGGCCTGTACCAGGACAAGGTCTTCTGCTTCATCCATCTGAGTGTTCAGGAGTTTCTGGCTGCTCTTCATGTCCACCTGACCTTCATCACCTCCAAACTCAACCTCATGGAGGAAGAAAAATCACAGATGTCTCAGCCTGAACAGACCAGTCCAGTCCAGTTGTACCAGAGTGCTGTGGAGAAGGCCTTACAGAGTCCAAACGGACACCTGGACTTGTTCCTCCGCTTCCTCCTGGGTCTTTCACTGCAGACCAATCAGAGTCTCCTACAAGGTCTGCTGACTCAGACAGGAAGTAGCTCACAGACCAATCAGGAACTCCTACGATGTCTGCTGACTCAGACAGGAAGTAGCTCACAGACCAATCAGGAAACAGTCCAGTTCATCAAGAAGAAGATCAGTGAGGATCTGTCTGCAGAGAGAAGCATCAACCTGTTCCACTGTCTGAATGAACTGAATGATGGATCTCTAGTGGAGGAGATCCAAAAGGCCCTGAGGTTTGGACGTCTCTCCACAGAAAAACTGTCTCCTGCTCAGTGGTCTGCTCTGGCCTTCATCTTACTGTCATCAGAAGAAGATCTGGAAGAGTTTGACCTGTGGAAATACCCTGGTTCAGAGGAGGCTCTTCTGAGGCTGCTGCCAGTGGTCAAAGCCTCCACCAAAGCTCTGTAAGAACTCTCATGAAAATCACCTTCAGTGAACAAATGAATCTGATGGAAACATGAAAGATTCAATAACTGCTGTCTGTCTTTGTTTTCTGCAGACTGAGTTGGTGTAATCTGTCAGAGAGAAGCTGTGCAGCTCTGTCCTCAGTTCTCAGCTCTCAGTCCTCCAGACTCAGACTTCTGGACCTGAGTTTCCAACATCACTGCAGGATTCAGGAGTGGCTTCTGTCAGCAGGACTGGAGAGTCCAGACTGTAAACTGAGACTCTCAGGTCAACCTCTTATTTCAAATGTTGATTCTCTACAGTTTTTCAACCAGTGTGCTGTGAGAGATGATCAGATGTGCTGCTGGAAATGACTCATTTCACTAGTCAAAACATTTACCATCTCAGAATATCAGCTCATGTTCATCAAATAGGTCCATGTTTCACTCTGTGGCGGCTTTGTGGAGCTCTTCTGTTTAAATACACTGGGCTCTCAACATCTTGCGTGTCTGTCATAAGGAGGGTGAGAAAACATTTGATGGTAGCTCCTCCCACTGCGCGATTAGAACAGCCACTGATTGGTGGGCGTGAATCTGATGCTTGGTTAAACTAAAGTGGAGGACATGAATGAAGTGGGAGGATAGAGGGCATGTCGCACGTCTGTGTAGAACTCAGTGGCGTGTGGTCAGGTGAGGTTAGTGAGGCAGAGCCTCTCACCTGTCATAATAATTGATGAAATAGAAAGGTAAGTAAGTCAATCTTCTTTCCACTGATCTGTGTTAAATCTCCATTTCAGTCCAGTTTTCCACAGTTTGTGAGGTTCAAATCTCTGAATTAGAGTGTTGATCACAGACGGAGCTGAATCTCCTGGTGAGGCTCTGGAGCTGCTGAGCCTCATGTCTGACTGCAGGACTCAATGTTAACAGAGACTAAACACTGCTGTAGGCACAGCCTGCAGAAAGGGAGCAGAGCGTGAGCTGACAGCTGCTTTGTAGCTACACTGCTGCCGTGAAACAGAATAAGGGCGATCTGTCTGCATAGAGGAGCTCTAAAAAAAAAAGGAAAATAAGAAAACTTTCAACAGATCATAGAGATTTTAGTGGAGAAGGATCCACACATGGACTCATAAAGTAAGAACAAACATGTCTTTAATGTTTGTTTTTTAGAAATAACATGGGAGTAAGTGGATAAAATGAAATAAATCATTTATTTTATTTTTATGATCATTTTCAGAAAACATTTGATAACTGATTAAAGCTCCAGAATCTGAAGTTAGAAAAATACCAGAAATAGTTCCTGAGGGTCAAATGTGAGCTGAACACATCTGTACTTTAATTTGTTTACTGCAGTACATATGAATAATTTATCCCCAAGAAGAGTGTTCTATCCATGTCTATGACAGAAATATGATCTGGTGTGTATTTTAGAAGCTGTTAGCTGCTGTTGGATGGATGCACAAATATTCAGTTCTTTCATTGCCAAATCTGACTCCAGAGGAATTAGGTGCCTCCTCAGCATCAACCTCACCACACGTCTGTGTAGAACTGGACTAAGTTCTGTGTTCTGGAAGAAAACGAATCCCATCCAGAACTGCAGATTTCAATGGACAAACAGTTGCAGCAGATTTCTGAGCCACAGAGCAGCAGCTCCTCATGCAGAGATATGAAGAGTCAACCTGCAGCAGACTGACAGGTCTTCCCCACAGACCAGTTCTGGTTCTTCTTCAGAACCCAGCCTGGATCAGAACCTCTGCAGGTAGTTTATGGATGAGGCTGGGGGGCGGAGCTACCTGGCCAGAGAGAGGTTTAAACCAGGGTCAGCAACGTTTGTGACATGAAGTGTCAGTTTGACATTTTCTCCAGAACAACTGTGCCGTCACCAACAAAAATATGTGAACTCTGATACAGAGTAACACAGAAACATTTCCAATGAATCACGACATTTACTGTCATTCACAAACAGCAGGTCAATAATGTTTAAACATATTTTGGCATTAACTCAAAAAGTGCTTTCATAACAATATTGCACAAGGAAAATAGGTCAAAGTTGAAATAATATTGCAACTATGTTTGAAACCCAAACATTTGTGGTATATCACACCTACAGCAATAGGATTGGATACGTCAGAACAAAAAATACCATCAATACTTCTAAGAACTTCACAACCATCAACATGAAAAAATAAGATTATTTAGTCTGATTTATCTTTTGTTCCATTACAAGACAGAGGAACTGAATGTCAGTTCATTCTGTCATGGTGCTTTGTTGCATATAAATTACATGTTTTACTTTTCCTTAGTTTGATCATTATAGTTATATTATAATATAGTTATAGACATTTTACACAATTGGACAGAGTCATAATTATTGTTTTTTTTTTGTAGTGGTGATCAGTCTTATTATTCATTTTAAACATTGACATTTGTCAGAACATACAGAAAGTCTGGGTTTAACATTACCCAGCGTGTCTCCGTCTGGCTGTGGGAAAGCAAAGGCGTCACAAATCCTGCCAGGAAAGTGGTGAAAAAATATTTTTTAAGTCTTGTGTTTTCCAAAGACAGGTTTAAAAAGTGGCGTTTTATCAGGTACAAACCACACGTCCAGAATGGCGTTCTGATGTGTCATATATGGACGTCAAAAATGCTGCAATGTTAATGAATCCATAGTTGTCTACTGTAAGTCGCAAAGGAGCAGAATTCGGCAACCCAAAATGTTGAAAGAGCCAAATTGGACAAAAAAAACAAAAAACAAATGTCTGGAGCCACAAAATATTAAAAAGCCTATTTAAGCCTTATAATAATTAACCCATGCAATATGTATCTAGTGTATATTAGTACTATCAAAATAACTTAAGTTGATACAAATGCATAATGAGCATTGATAACGATTAAAAGTTTATTTGCCCTCCAGTACATTCTGGGAGGAGGAGCAAGCGTCGTAACTGCTCTGTTGAAGTTTAACTTCATTACAATATCAATGAATTATGTTTCATTGCTTTGAAAATTAAAGAAATGTAATAAAGAAATCCGATTTTTGATGTAATTTTTATTTTGAGGATTCAAACAAAAAACAATAAAATGGAACGTGCGTGACGTGCCCCCCCTCTGGGAACTAAACAGAGTGCAATAAAACGCAGCCTGCGTTTCTAAAAAATAAAACAACAGCATTTTGAAAAGGTAAAGTATATAAATCAAATGGTGTTAGTTTGTTTCTGTGCAATCACCAAACCAGTCAGTGAAGGGTAAAACAGCAACATCCTCTTCTCTTCACTGTTCATCTCTGGTAAAACAGTCAGCTGACTCCAATGACAGAACAGCTTCAAGCATTTGTGGCGCCTCTGAGCTTTCGTTCAGCTGTTCAGGTGACCTGTCAGTCACATCACCAAAACCTGCAGCTTTTCCAGCCACTCAGCATCCTTCCGGTTGTGGGTAGTTCAGGTCTTTTTGCTTTTTAAGGAGATGTTCTGTGTTCTAAACAAAGCGACAAGTGGCCTTCAAAAGTCACTCCCTGGACAGCCATCAGTCTGTGTGTAACGGAGAGATCGAATATTCACTTTCAACTACATCAAGCAATGCACAGAACTAATGGCAGTTCACCCCCATCATTACTATTTTAGCGGTCCGGTGAAAGTAAAAAAAAAAAAAACCCTGCTGGTAAGCGGTGTGCACTTGAACTTCATGAGTGTGCATTTTAGGTCTGTTAGCAGAAGGGGATTGTGGGATGCAGTCCCCTGATCTAATTAGGGCTCAGCAGGAGCATTTCTGTTTGCTAACGTTTCTTTTCATGTGACACTCATGTTGTTCCCCCTTAGTTTATTCTTCCTGTCATGTTTGTTTCTTTTTGATGCACCGTGAGTGTGGGAGGGGGAGAGGTTGATCACCACTGTGCAATGTTCAATGTGTTGCGTGTTCAAAGAAAATTAGGCTTGTCATTCTGGAAGGGAGGCTGTACTCTCAGCACTTCTCTGTCACCACATCCCTTCTCTCTGTGACTGTGTGGAATCATGAGGTGATTGGAACACGGATAGATCTTCAGCGTAGCCAGTTGATTGACAGTTTAACTATTGATAGCTTGGCGGCTGTGTCTCCGCTGCCGTGACATTCCTGCTGGGCGTTACAATGTTATTCTACACATTCTTACAGCATTGGAAAACGTTAATATTTGTGTCTTGGTTTTCCTCCTACAGAAACTATATCAAAACAAAAAATATATTTCTCTCCCCCATCTTTTCACATTTTCAAACATTTTGAAAATGCTCCAGGGCTGATGTCCCAGCATCTGCTGGACTCTTCTGATCTGCTGCTGTTTAGCATCTTTGGACTTTTTCTAAACTTTCTGATCTTCTTCAACTCTGAACTCTTTAGAAGAAGAAGTGAAGGATGAAAAAACAGGAACTTTGTCTTTAAACTCAACTCTTTCTTCTATGGATTCAGGTTGGAGTTCTGCAGTTTGTCAAAAGACCAGCTGTGATCTCTGGTCTCAGCTCTGGGAGTCCAACCCGTCCTGCCTGATGACAGAACTGGACCTGAGGTTCAACAACCTTCCCGGTCTTCAGATGTTCAGCAGCTCAGGATCTGGTTGAAGTCCAAACTCCCAAAACTGCAGTATCTGAAGAGGTCAGTAGAGGTTGGAGTCAGTCAGCTGCTTCAGATGTTTGGTCCTAAAGTTAGTCTGAGAGCAAAAGATGCAGGATTTCCTGTGAAGCTGCAGCTTCTCAGTGAAGCTCTGAGGAGGAATGATGACAGGCTTCAGGACAACAGTCAGTCAATCAGAGCAGCAGAAGCTCCAGCAGGTGAAGATGACAGGAAGCTGCTGCTCTGAACAGGACTGAAGCTCCTGCTGCTCTTTCTGCTGCTGTGCTGCATCACTGACTGACAGACCAGGATCAGGAGACACTCCTTCATCTCTGGCTCTCTGCTTTCTATCTGCAGGTGGGTAGTCTGATGTTCCTCCTGGAGGAACAGAGAGGAGCAGCAGCAGCAGCTGGTCTGCAGAGATGTGGTGACTAGACGGTGTTCCTGGGAGTGGAGAGCAGAGTGATGGAGAAGTCCGGGAGGAAGTGGAGATGAGTGTCAGGACTGCAGCAGGAACATCTGAGATCAGCTCCACTGTCTCTCAGTTACGGTGCTGCAGGTCCCCCAGTGGACTTGATGAAACACTTCCTCTAATTCTAACTTCTGAAACGTCACTATGAGTCAGTGTGAAGTTTGGTCGTTTCCTGCAAATAAACTCTGATATGAATTTGTAACAACAACCAATGCCAAATACTTTAGTAGAAACTAACCTGGCTCAGTTGGTTTCCATTTTAATTTAAAATCATGTTAATCATGTTAGCTTGGATGGCACTCTTACTGAATTTACGCAGTATGTGGACTGCCCCACCCATGACAACAAAACCCTAAGATCTGCTGTCTCAATACCGCAGAACATCGGATGCTCTGTGTCTACTGCGATTGGGGACATCAACAGCCTACGACTGAAGCTGTATCCACGGGCAATACATTAGAGTGCAATGAAATTTGCATCATGCCCACGAGGACTGTCTGCTGTTACTAACAACAAGCCGTGGATTACAAGTGACCTGAAAGGCCCTTTTGAATGAAAGAGAGGGCCTTCCAGGTGAATGACTAAGTGTGAAAAAGTGCAGCACCAGCTGAGAGACAAGTTGAGAATGTAAGAATACCTACTTAAGTGTTTGTGTTTTTAACCAAAATGAAAGGCGCTATATAAATAAATAAAGTTTGAGTTTGAGTTTTGAAGCTGGAGCAAACTCAGCAAAACAACATGAAGAGAGTGTGGTCTGGGATGAAGAGGATTACTGGATGTGGGGGGAGAAGCAGATTATGTGAGGGCGACAGAGAAAGAGCTAACTGACCTGAACATCTTTTTCAATAGATTTAGCTCTCCTACTGCACAGGTCCACCCTACTCCCCCTCCGGCATCTTCACAAACACCCACCCCTCATTATGCAACCCCCCTCAACCCCTCTCCTCATCTTCCTTTTTGCCTACCTGACCAGACTGAAACCACCCCAACCTTACACCAACCCCCAGTGACTGTGACGACGACCAGGTGAGGAGCAGCTGGAAAAAATTAACCAACGGAAGGCTCCTGGCCCAGACGGCATCAGTCCCAGGATACTGAAGTCCTGTGCCGCCCAGCTATCCACTGTTTTCAGCACCTCTTTAACCTGAGCCTCAGTCACGGTGAGTGAAGGTGCGGCCTGAAAACCCATGTCTGGTTCCTCTGTTCCCAGAGGACTGTACCCTCTGGACAAGTGATTACCGTCCTGTTGCCCTCACGTCCAGCCACAGCTAAAAGTGCTGGAAAGTTTTTGTTGTCCACACCTGAGACCTCTGGGTGAAACCATCTCTGGACCCACTTCAGTTTGCCTACCAGCCATATGTGGGTTTGGATATGTTGTTCACCTGTGGCAGTGCCACTCTCACCTGGATGGAGGGGGGGACACTATGAGGGTCACATTCTTTGATTTCCCCAGAGTTTTAATGATTTTGCAGAAGTAGTCACCAAAACCAAATGTTTGTAAGGAGCCATACAGGAAGTTATGTTCTACTGTATCAAAGGCCTTAAAATCCAGAAATAACATAAAGTCACCCGTAATTAGATAAAATGTCCAGTATGTACAAGAACTAAACAATATTGTTTGTGATATGTCTGTTAGGTAAAAAACTGATTTTGATTCATCTATTACTGAGTTAAGAACAGATTTAATTCTTTTAGCAAAAATTAAAGCTATAATTTTATAATCATTGTTAAGAAGAGAGATGAGTCTCCAGTTATCAATATAGAGTAAATCTTTGTGAGGTTTTGGGATAAGGAAGTAATAAGTCCTTGGGTCATACGCCAGGGTAGGCTGTCATTAGAAATACTTTCATTGTGAACTTCCAGTAAAAAAGGCGCCATCTGTTGGTAGAATAAAGTCTAAAATTCAGAAGTGAATCCATCAGTTCCTGGAGATTTCTTTGGTTTTAACACCTTGATGCAGTCGCAGACTTCTCCAAGACTCACTGGATCATCACAAAGTTCTTTCTCAGAGTCTTTCATTGTTCTGCTATTGTTTAAAGAGTTCAGAAAGATTTCAGCTTCTATTTCAGAATATTGGGATGAATACAGATTCTTATAAAATGAACAATAGGTGGAGATTATTTTAGCATCACTACAATTTATGTCATTAATTTTTAACTGGATTAATAGTTTTATTTGTCCTGTTTTTTTACAGTTACATAGTAACTAAAAAATAAGAGAGTTTTGTTCTCCTGCTCCAGTCATTGTTTCTGGATCTAATCAAAGCTCCTTCTGCTTTTCTTTTATAAACAGTCCAAGTCTTCCTGTGGTTTGATCATTTGTAGTTTCTGCTCTGACAGGCTTGTGATAGTACTGAGATGCCTGTGATTATGTCATGCTCTTGTTGCTTTCTTAGTTCAGGTGAGTTACCACCAAGTGTTCTTGAAAACTTGGCTGATTCATATTTGAACACCTCCCAGTTAATGGAGAAAGAGTTCTCCAATTTGGCTTTGTTAAATGATTTTGAAAGAAGATTATTAATTTTGTTTGCACTTCTGTCATTTTGAGCAGCAGTGAGTTGTTTAATTTACTGACATTTTGTGAGGGACATATAACAGTTTCTGAAGCTACAGGAACTTTCATTAAGTCATTCAGAAACAGTCAGAAACCTGGGGGTTATTTTCGACTCTAAGCTACCTTTTATCCCACATATAAAACAGGTTAAAACTGTTTTTTATCATCTTAATCTGGGAAAGAAAACAGGAATCCATCCCAGAAGTGCAGATTTCAATGGACAAACAGTTGCAGCAGATTTCTGAGCCACAGAGCAGCAGCTCCTCATGCAGAGATATGAAGAGGTCAACCTGCAGCAGACTGACAGGTCTTTCCCACAGACCTGGTTCTGGTTCTTCTTCAGAACCCAGCCTGGATCAGAACCTCTGCAGGTAGTTTCTGGATGAGGCTGGGGGCGGGGCTACCTGGTCAGAGAGGTTTAAACCAGGGGTCAGCAACGTTTGTGACATGAAGTGTCAGTTTGACATTTTCTCCAGAACAACTGTGCCGTCACCAACAAAAATGTGAACTCTGATACAAAGAAACACAGAAACATTTCCAATAGATCTGACATTTACTATCATTCACAAACAGCAGCTCAAACATGTTTGAAAGATATTTTGGCATTAACTCTAAAAAGTACTTTCATAACAATATTACACAAAGAAAACCCTCTGTCTTTGTTTTCTGCAGACTGATAGGCTGTTATCTGTCAGAGAGAAGCTGTGCAGCTCTGTCCTCAGTTCTCAGCTCTCAGTCCTCCAGACTCAGACTTCTGGACCTGAGTTCCAACAACCTGCCGGATTCAGGAGTGAAGCTACTGTCAGCCGGACTGGAGAGTCCAGACTGTAAACTGGAGACTCTCAGGTCAGCTTTCATTCAAATGTTGATTCTCTACAGTCTTTTTCAACCAGTGTGCCGTGAGAGATGATCAGATGTGCTGCTGGAAATGACTAATTTTTACTGATCTAAAACATTTACCATCTCAGAATATCAGCTCCATGTTCATCAAATAGGTCCATGTTTCACTCTGACGCTTTGCGGAGCTCTTTGTAGTAGAAATACACCGGATCTCTCAGCATCTTCCATGTCTGTCATAAAGAGGATAATAAAAACTTTTGAAGGTAGCTCCTCCCACACGCGGCGGGAGCTCCTCCCACATGCGTCGGGAGCTCCTCCCACACGAAGCGGGAGCTCCTCCCACATTCGGCGGGAGCTCCTCCCATGTGCGACAGTAGCTCCTCCCACGTGTGATGGGAGCTCCTCCCACATTCGGCGGGAGCTCCTCCCATGTGCGACAGTAGCTCCTCCCACGTGTGATGGGAGCTCCTCCCACACGTCGCAGTAGCGTCAGATTTAGAAACACACTTTTGGACAAATGTCTAGCAGCCACTTTTATTGGTGGACGTGAATCTGACGCGGTTAAAACAAATGTGGAGGACATGAATGAAGTGGGAGGATAGAGGGGGGGGGGGGCATGGCACACGAACTGGACTAAGTTCTGTGTTCTGGAAAGAAAACAGGAATCCATCCCAGAAGTGCAGATTTCAATGGACAAACAGTTGCAGCAGATTTCTGAGCCACAGAGCAGCAGCTCCTCATGCAGAGATATGAAGAGGTCGACCTGCAGCAGACTGACAGGTCTTTCCCACAGACCTGGTTCTGGTTCTTCTTCAGAACCCAGCCTGGATCAGAACCTCTGCAGATAGTTTCTGGATGAGGCTGGCGGCGGGGCTACCTGGCCAGAGAGAGGTTTAAAGGATTGGATACTTCAGAACAAAATACCATCAATATTTTTAAAAACTTCACAACCATCAACAGGAAGAAATAAGATTTTTTAGTCTGATTTATCTTTTGTTCCATTAAAGACAGAGGAACTGAATGTCAGTTGATTCTTTCATGGTGCTTTTATTACATGTAAAAATACATGTTTTACTTTTTCCTTAGTTTTATCATTTTAGCTATATTATAATATAGTTATAGACATTTTCCACATTTAAACAGGGTAATTCTTTTTTTTGGGCTTCTTTTTTTAACTTGTTACCCCCCTCCCCCCCCCCGCGTGTCACCGTCTGTCTGTGGCAAGCAAAAGGCGTCACAAATCACCAGGAAAAGTGGTGAAAAAATGACTTCACAAGATACACAAATGTGTGGTATTTTTTTCTTTTCCTAACTTTTAGTTACAGTATTATATTTATTTTTAGACCCTAAACCCCACCCTTTCTCTGGTGGAAGGGGGGTGCCAGTGTTCAGCAGCATAGCCACTATCAGTGTCTGAATGGGAATGTGACTGGAAAGAGCTTTGTTCATGTTTTTGGGTCAAAGTCATAAAGAAATTGCTAAACAGCCCCCCACCCCCCATGCATAATTCATTTTCATTTCCAGGTCTTCATGATTTTTCCTCCAAAATCTCTCCTGAAAATGTCATCTGTCAGTGTGTCATCAGGGCGGGTCCCACCTGACTGAATGGACCAAGTTCCTGGACCTCCAGCTGCATCACTGCTCCTGAACACACTTTTCTGTCTCATTGCAGGTTGGTGGAATGCAGTTTGTCAGAGATCAGCTGTGAAGTTCTGATCTCAGCTCTGGAGAAAAACCCGTCCAATCTGACAGAACTGGACCTGAGCTGGAACCAGAACCTGCAGGATCCAGGAGTTCTTCATCTGTGTGGTTTTCTGGAGAGTCCAGACTGCAGACTGCAGACTCTGAGGTCAGACTCCATGTTTCAGTTGTGTTCACATCAATATGATGAGTCCAGATGACTGACTGATGACATGACTACAGAGTGATGACTGACCCCCCCATTCCCACCTTACCGTATGCTGCTGCTGAGACTCTGAGGTCAGACTCCATGTTTCAGTTGTGTTCACATCAATGTGATGACAAAGTTGTGTTAGGACTGAACTGCAGACATGAGGCTCATCAGCTCTGCTCTGTGTCTTTGGTCCAAGAGACTCCTTTAAAGCAGTGCAGAAGCAGCAGCCTCACGTGCACGCTCACATGCACTCTGAGTCCTGCTGTGTTTCAGCAGATGCAGCTGAGAGTCCAAAGGGTTAGGGTGACAGAGTCCTGCTGCAGCTGGATGCTGCTCTGACAGACACATCCTCCACAAACATCCTCACCTTTTCATCCACAAACATCATCACATCATCCATCAAAGCTCCCAGCAGCTTCTGACTCTTCATTCAGAGCTGAAGTCATGCTTGATCAGGGATCAATGTCCAACATTTGCTGCTGACTCTTCCTCATCACTTCCTTCTTCTCTCTGCTTTGATCTGTTGGAGCTGAAAGTCTCTGCTTGAAGGGCTGCAGCAGAGAAGGACTGGAAGATCATCTCCTGAAAACTGGGAGGAAGACTTTCCAGCATCCTGCTGCTGAAATTCTCCCATGATTCAGTGCTGTTTGGAGAAGAGCTGAGCAGAAAGAGGAAGTGGACTTTTTCTGCTGTTGCTGCAGAAACATCAGTTGGTTTGGATGCAGCCACAGGCTGATGTTTGACTTTCACACATCTGGACTTCTTTCCTGAAGCAGCTGCATGTTGTCCTGAATGTTCCTGAATGTTCTTCTTCTCTGCTTCTGTTGGACTCTTCTGATCTGCTGCTGTTGCTTCACATCTTTGGACGTTTTCTAAACTTTCTGATCTTCTTCAGCTCTGAACTCTTTAGAAGAAGTGAAGGATGAAAAACAGGAACTTTGTCTTTAAACTCAACTCTTTCTTCTGGATTCAGGTTGGAGCTCTGCAGTTTGTCAAAGACCAGCTGTGATGCTCTGGTCTCAGCTCTGAAGTCCAACCCGTCCCACCTGACAGAACTGGACCTGTGGAACAACAACCTTCAGTCTTCAGATGTTCAGCAGCTCCAGGATCTGGTGGAGAGTCCAAACTCCAAACTGCAGACTCTGTGGTCAGTAGAGGGTTGGAGTCAGTCCAGCTGCTTCCAGATGTTTGGTCCTAAAGTTAGTCTGAGAGCAAAGATGCAGAGTTTCCTGTGAAGCTGCAGCTTCTCAGTGAAGCTCTGAGGAGAATGATGACAGGCTTCAGGAAAACAGTCAGCCAATCAGAGCAGCAGAAGCTCCAACAGGTGAAGATGACAGGAAGCTGCTGCTCTGAACAGGACTGAAGCTCCTGCTGCTCTTTCTGCTGCTGTGCTGCATCACTGACTGACAGACCAGGATCAGGAGACACTCCTTCATCTCTGTCTCTACTTTCTCTCTGCAGGTGGGGGTCAGTCTGATGTTCCTCCTGGAGGAGCAGAGAGGAGCAGCAGCATCAGCTGGTCTGCAGAGATGTGGTGACTGGACGGTGTTCCTGGGAGGTGGAGAGCAGAGTGATGGAGGAATCAGAGGAAGTGGAGATGAGTGTCAGAGCTGCAGCAGGAACTGATCTGAGATCAGCTCCACTGTCTCTCAGTTATGGTGCTGCAGCTCCCCCAGTGGACTGATGGAGAACTGCACTTCCTCTAATTCTAACTTCTCAAACGTCACTATGGGGTCAAATTGTGAAGTTTGGTCGTTTCCTGCAAATAAACTCTGATATGAATTTGTAACAACAACCAGTAAATAGCTGGTAAACTAACCTGGCTCCAGTTAGTTTCCATTTTAAATAAAAAAGTTTCCTCTTGGTTCAAAGTAAACCTGGACGGTTTCTCTAAACTGATGTGGATGGAGGCCCTAGCTCTAGCTGGAAACACTGCTACAACGTGAAGGGGATTGTCATGGATGGTTACCTCTCAGGTTGGACACGCCCCTGACCAGGTGCCAGTGGTTGTATTGATGATTGAGGATCAGATAGAAGAGTTGGAGCAGCATAGCAGCCCCAGTCTGCAGTCTAGCAGTGGTGACATCAGGCTGGGCTCATGGGCTGATTTGGAAGAGACAGAAACTGTCAACTTTGTAGGGGAGAGCTGCCATTTTCTGTCAAATCCTTGTTCTCCTGTTTCTTTTAGTGGTCAGACAGTCAGCATGTAGGTTTGGGACTTTTATTTTGTAGGATCTGAGGGAAGTTTGTTTTCTGCGTTTACTAGAGGTGTGTTCTGTTTGTTGTGTTCGCCTTGGCTCTCCCTGAATTTAAGATGCTCCTAGAATAAATTCCAGTTATTCTTTATCTCCACTTCTTTGTTTTTTCTACACATTTATCTGAATTATTTCACTTCTTTACGTTTTCTAAAGTCATTTGACGCTGCAGCTACTAAATCTGATGGATATAAACCAGAAATCCACAAAAACCAACAGAATCAAACAATAAAAATGTCCAAATGTATCTGAAATAGACATAAAAACTAGTTTGAATGATGTTTTTCTGCGTTAAATGAAGGAGTCACCAACGTGAAAAGAGGAAAAGTTGATTGAATCAGTGATGAACAGAAGCACAAATACAGAAAGACATCCTCAGCGGGGGGGTTACCAGCAAACAGCACCTTTAGCCAAAATAGATCCAGATGTGAGAATCAAACACTCCTCTACACACTGAAGCAAGCAGCTCTACAAAAGGTTCTGGTTCTGTTTGGAAGAGGAAAAATCCCAGCAGAACTTTAGTCATCAACAAGTTTAGGAAAACGTCTCTGCTGCAGAACACAGGAGAACCAAACCAACTCATGTGTCTGTGTGGGACTGGAAGTTCAGAAAAGTCCTCATGGCTTTGAGATGCTTTTTGGGAACAAACAGATCCCAGAGTGGAAAGCCCACACCATGACAGCGCCGCCTCCTTTAAGGCTGGAAGCTACATCTCCAAAATACACTTTGGTGGCTGTTTTGGAGCAGATGAGAACTTTTTCAAACGCTAAAAACGTCTGCAGCTAGAAAAGTACAACTCTGTTGGACAACGTGCTTTTATTTTGAAAATTACAATGACTTGGCTTCATTTAAAGTAGATTTATAAATGTGTGTATTTGTTATTTACAATGATGTTCTTATTGCAAACCTGAAAGTGAATCCTTGGAAAATGAATTCCATGTGCAATAAAGTTTGAATGATTGAATAAATAAATAAATAATAATCAACACAGAACTCTGTCGGTGGGACGTTTGTGTGCATTTATACATGCCAGCATATCCCAGAATTCCCTGGTTTCAGCACCATCATGTTTTAAAAACAACTTTATTCCACAAAAAGGAAATAAATCCAGTAGAAAACATTAAACTAAAGCTTGGTGGGTGATGCTAAAGCTGCTGACGCCCTCTTTTTAGATTTATTATTATTGAAATATAATCATTACAAACTCTCAGACACAACCACACAATGATGCAAGGCACAGCTCTACACA